>APFE030627739.1:207371-227750 GCA_000404065.3 Pinus taeda | reverse complement strand
CATCTTCTGAATTGTTCTCCTGCGTACTTCTTAATTCTCATCATATTGAGAGCCATGCCATGGGTGTTGCCATCAAGTACAACATCTGTAACATATAACCATACTAGAAACATAATGCCAACAATTTTAACAGGAAATGCTAAGACTCTCCCTAAGGTCTCCCAACCATTATCTAGTTATAACTCTAGCAACCCCCGAGCTATAGTATCTTTCATCGAATACCTTTCATAGTTATCTTCATATGCAAGGAGTTCTAATACCATTCAACATAATTTTTCTCTGCCTTGCACAAGGGCTTCACTAATCTTATCTTCATTGGTGCAAGGTCGTTACTATATTTTTCTCCCATAGTAACTTCCTCTTCATCCCTCATGGGCTAACAAAAAATTTCTCCCACCTTCTCCCTTTTCTTTCCTCTGACATCTTTCTCCAGTCAACTCTCTCTTCTTGTTCAGTTATGTTTTCCCCCTTTTCCTGGGATAAATGGTCTTGTCCTTAACTGTTTTTTTTCTTGTCTCAAAGAGACTCTAACTCTTCCTAAGGGACCTTTCTCTCTTTTTCCCAATCATTATACATTAAAGACACACACACACACACACACACATATATATTGTCATGCTAGGAGGGTAACTCCACGTGTTAGGAGGATAAATCCCTCTTTCGGACAAGAGAAATCTCCCTAGATCCTAATGGAAACTAGAAAAAACAAACAATTAAGCTAATTTCATCCCTGAATCAATATTTTCTTGAATCATAGGCTAACAAGGTGAGAAGTGGAAATTCATACCTTATTATGACATGCTTAATGAAGATCCCCCTTTGTGTTGATGTGTAGCTTCGCCATGCTTGAATCTAGACTTTCACACATGGAAACAACAAAGGATCAAATGCATATGTAGCATAAATGATTGAATAATTCAAACTAGTGATCAAGGAGACTAGTAACAAACATCATTCCAATGGAAAAATATAAATAACATAAACCATCCATAAAATTCATCAATTAATTCATTAAATAATGCAGTGAGAAGAAACGTTTGTCGGTATTAATTTTAGAAACATAAAAGAGCTACAAAACTTATGCCTTGATGTTGTGAAGCTCCTCCCATTGATCTCAATCCTCTCCAAGAATGATAAGCTCTCCAACCTAATTCTCTCATCATAAACTTACTCTCAGTAGCCTCCCTCAACTCCCCCACCTATGGCTTGATTAATAGGCCCAAAGGAAGTAGCTTTAGATCCTTAATCCAAGGATGAGAACCACAAAAAGAGGGATGAGGGCTCTTTTATGAATGGGAATTAGTTCCATCAAAAATGAGGTTAGGCTCGAATAAACATGAGTTTGAAACTTTTTGTTGGGAATGATTCACCCAACAACGCCTCTAGACCTCACTTTTTATTTTTACTTTTTATTGATTTACCTGCGTAGCTTATAGTGGAAGACAGTGTGTAGATCTGCGTATTTTATAATGGAAGAAATTACACATGTATAGATTCTATTCAGAAAAACTCCACAGATGCTCAAAAACAGGGTTTTGTACCATGAAATCTAGAAATTCCACTATGTTCAAGGTATGTAAGTTGTTGAATTGCAAGGGAGTGCTTCATGACACTTGGATGGATGGCTAGAGATCCAATTTTGATGATCATTTTCCTAGTGTGACAAAATGATGTGTAACAGATTGCCCCCTAAAGTGCAAAGTCAAAAACGTTTGAGGACTAGAGTACTTTATCATATCAAGGATTGGATCAAAGATCATGGTTGGAAACTTGCAACAACCAATCAAGGATTACAATGAAATATAATAATCATCACTGAGGTAGGCATTCCCATACTAAGACCATAAAAGTCTTAAAAAACAGTATGGAAATGCATCATGCCAAAGTAGATATAGGATGGATTCAGTGATCAAACATAAAACTCTTTGTATAATCATGACGAGTAACCTGGATGGATGAAACTAGATCTAGGGTATTGATCTCCATCTCTCGATCCATAGTACAAATCTAACCATGTGAGTAAATTTTTTGTAGTTGAACATGGTAGAAACCGCTTGATTATCGGTCAATGATGTGAATCGTTAACAAGTGCGAGAGAAACCACCAATAATGACAATGGCTCTCAAGGTACCTCTAGTACAAACTATGAAGTGTGAATAGATGATTTGATTTCGAACACTCATAGAATCATTCGAGCGAAGGCCAATGATGAGAACCTATTGTCGAAGGTGAGAAACATGTCATTAAGGCATGCAAGCCTCAAAGTATTGAATGTTTCTAGAACAACTTCCTAAATAATGAGTTGAAGTCGATAGGAAGTGACCCATCGTAGGTAAACCTACGACACGAAACTCATGTCAATTTTTGAAGAACATTTTACAAGGACTAACTTAGGATATCCAACGCAATTGAAGGCTACAAATTGCAAGGTAATTCAAACTGGGGTTTGGACCTCTCTTGAACATATTAGTGACACAAAAAAATGACTTGGCAGCATTTGACTCAACAATAATACCCAAAACCAAATGAATGCTTTCAACAAGGTTCGATTAACTGTGAGACAAATGGATTCCCTAACCCAAACAAATATTTGATAGAATTTCATGTTCAAGAGTGACATATTGCCTGAAATACAAGAAACGAACTTTGCTTCTCAATTTTCCCCCACCATTAATGATAAGTAGCTCTTTAATTTTTACAAGATTGAGGAGGATAACATATTCTTGTCTTGTAAGATCATCCTTCGGATGAGTCCATCCTTCTATTTTTAACAAACCCTAAGAAGGAGTGTTTTAATCTCATCATGCTTAATGATTCCTATACTGTATAATTCTTACGAGTCCAGTAAAGGAGTAACTCGATGTCATTTTCTTTAAAGAGTTTTAAAAAGACAAAAAAAAGGAAACCCATTCAGTTATTTTACTGTAAAATTTTAACAATCCCGGAGAAAGTAAAGCTCAGTTCTTTTTAGTTTTAGGGAGTTATAAGAAAAAAATAAGAAAAAATTGTCATGTTCTTTTCGTAAGTTTAGTCTCTCAAGTCCAAAAAAACGATAAAATAATACAAGAGAGAACTCTATTGACCATAATAAGTCAATGTATACATTTTCATAAATATTCCAATTCATTCTGTAAAAGGGGTAAACTTATACTGAGTGGACAGTTGTTCATTTACTTTTACGAGTTCGAACAATCAAGTGCTCAGAAATATTTTCAGGTTTTGAGACTCTGAAAAGGGCTTAAAAAGTGCACTACATGGTTTTCCTTTTTTGTAATTTTTAATGAGTTTGAAAAGGTGATAAAAATATACTCATATTACTGACTTTCAATTTAATTAACGAGCAGGAAAGGACAAAAATAACTCGACAATTTCATGTATGTTTTACGAGCATGAAAATATAGCAAAAGAAGCTTGGGATTTTCATGAGTTTAAGGAGTCTTGAAACTAATAACCAAAATGGACTTAAGATAAGTTTGATTTTACACAAGCTTGAAACAAAGAAAAATTGTGCTTTAGGGTGGTTTCGTTTTTACACAAGCTTGAAACAGAGAAAATTGTGCTTGAGATAAGTTTTCATGCCCCTAGCATAATGACTATAAGGGCACATTCCCCCAAAACTTTGTTTCATTCACCTGAATAGAATACAAGTTACTAATAGGTGGATGAAATGAAGTCTTGTTTATGAGATCAGAAAGACTCAACTTAACATTGATGAGATCTAGTTAAAGATCCAACTCAAATACGGGAGGATTTGTTTCTTTTTTTAACAAGATTAACACAGGAAAATAACTATGCTCAAGAGACCTATTTAATTTTTTAGAGAGGTTGACATAGGAAAATAGCTATCATCATGAGACCTATTTCACTTCTTAATGAGGTTGACATAGTAAAAGAACCATCCTCATAAGGACATGTCTCAATTTTTAATGAGGTTTACACGGTAATGAATTATCCCCATGAGACCTTGTTTCATTTTTTAACGAGGTTGGCATAGTAAAAGAACCATCCTCATAAGACCCTGTTTCATTTTTTAACAAGGTTGACGCAGTAAAAGAACTATCCTCAGGTACCTTGTTTCATGGCTTCCAAATGGAAGAAACACATGTCAAGGGACACCCCCTTAATCATGGCTTCCAAAAGGTCTTCATCAAATGGAAGAACAGCTCTCTGGAAGGAACACATGTCAAGGGGATCAACAGGGATAAGAAAATCGTATTGCCCCCATTGAAGTTTTAACCATGTGAGTTACCAAATCAGAGTTAAAAGAAATCAAGCAGATAGTGAGAGGCTCACTTTCATCAGTAACTGAAAACATGGGACAGGTTGCCACATAATTAATCTGTAATGAGGTAGGTACCACTTCCATATAGGTAACATTCAGGGGTGTCATATAACTAGTAGCCGAACCAAGATCAACGTATGAAAGTTTATCAACCATCACAATGTTTCCATTGTGAGGGAAAGACATCACGTGAAAGAGTGTCGATATGACAACTTTCATGGAATAGACATAGTCTTTCCCAAGGAGAAAATTGAAATCTAAGGGACCTTGGACTACCATAAGATTGATACAAACAGTCTTATGTTCCAGAGTAATAGGTAAATTAGGAAGGATCCCTAAAGGTTCACTAATGATTCTATTAAAAGCTAACAGATTCTGAGTAATAGGCAGAAGCTTAGGGGAGCCCAAATCTTGCCAAGCGGTTGAGGATAAAACACTGATAGAAGCACATTCATCTACATTTGTGCATCGTAAATTCTTACCATAATCCTTTAAAATTATTTGGAAAGGGGTGGAAGTAGGAAGATGAGGTTCTGTTAGTCAACTCCAATCAAAAGAAATAGCCTTATTACTTGGATGGGGTTCAGTTGCAACAGATGAAATTCCCCCATGTGTAGAAGAATTTGAGGTAACATGAAGAACCTGAGTGGTATGAAGTTCACTCTCTAAAGGGAGAGTGGGATCAATCAAAGAAGGAATCAATTTGATCACTTTATCAACAAATAGTCCATAACCCTGAGTGGCACGTGTTTCACCCTCTAATGCAAGAGTGAGATTGATTGTACTTGGATTTAGATCAATCACTTCGTCAATTGAAGGTAGGGGGGTAGAAAGTTTCGGTAATTAGTTGGAAGTTGTTGTCATGAAACAATAAGTTTTTCCAACAATTTTGAGGCTTCATTTATGTGAGGACAAAGGTGACTATGATGAGTCCCTTTGCATAACCTACAAGGAAACCTAGCTTTAAGTTTCTTCGTCGGAATCTGAGAATCATAGGTTGATGGATCAAAAGTAATTTGATGAGAATTATCTGACCATACTTCCAAAACCTTAGGAATACCAGGACAAATGATAAATAAGTGATCACCCTTACAAAGCTTGCAAGGGTATTTGGGCTTACGATGAATTCTAGAAGTTCCCTCAACATTACCAATACTTACGGCCAAAGTTGGTTGGTTAACTAATTTCTTATCTTGCTTCTTCTTCTTCTTCCATTTCTTCTTCTTCTCAGTCACCTGATTACAAGCATCAAGGCTCTTACCAAGTGAATAAGAAGAAAGGGAGGAAGACATGTTAGGTGAAGAAGATAAAGGGTCAATAGTAGGTTGGTGATGTTGATATGGAGAACTCGGTTGAGGTGAAAACTCAGTTGAGATGGTACAATTGGAGTATTTGGATTTAAATAAGTTGAGAACATTCATACAAGTAAACCTATCGTGAATACGAGAAGTGACAATGTAGCCATATAAGTAGGACCAACATTTGCAAAATCAGGGAAATAATTAGGGTTCTCTTTAAAAGGGAGGTATTTATTAGTAACTTCTGACATTGTTTCCATTAGATTCAATCCAAATAAGTTTTTATTATTAAAATTAAATAATATTCACAATCCACACCTAAGTTCTTGTAAAAAGTAAAAACAAACAAGGTAACACATGTTAAAAAATCTAAGGATTCAAACCATACAAACTAATTTGTCATAGATGTCAATAATTTCTAGTTGGTGATGAAATCCAATGTCACAGAGATCAAAGTGAAAATTTTTATAGATATTAGCATTTGGGACCATATACCCTGACAACCTACTTAATGAAATAGTTTGGGGCAAGTAACTTCTCTTATGCCATCTCAAGCAAAGATTATCCTCCAAAAATTCCAAGTGATTCTAGCCAATGTTTGTTCCAGGTACAGCAAGACATTCCCTCTCCCGTCACCTCAGGAAATAGCCCTAGGATTATGGTCACTAAGGTTACCAACTACAACAATTCTAACTAGGAGGGCAGTCGTAGATTAGATGTACACGCAAGGGTAGAGTAACAAAGCTCAATCCCCTTGAAAGCTCCTCAACATAGTTAATTGGAGGTTTACTTTCAAGTGACCCCAAGTACCTTTCAGCACTATTGTAATATGTGAAAATCGCTCTATCATAATCAATGAAGTGGGCATGGTCACTTCACCAGATCTGGCATGATCTCATGCTTAACTCGTGTATAAGGAGAGATCCCCAGAGAAAAACTGAAATAATTGGATTTCTCTCCCTAATTCAAGATTATATGGTTTGTCTGTACCTTTGGAAAGTTTACTTCCTTCCCTATTCCAAAGCCCTACACTTAAGCTATTGTAGGTGGTAAGATCCCTAGGATTATAATAAAAGTTCTAGATGAATTTTATTAATATTGTGTTATTAAGTTTTTATTTACTCAAAGGGTAAATGGAAGTGAAACTGATGGTATTATGACTTGACTCAAAACACTGATGCATCAAATATGAAAATTGTAATCTCTTCATTTCGATGAATTCTAGATAGAGTAAGTAAAGAGGTTCTTATTTAAAATATTAACTCGAAAATGTATCACTTCTAACTTTTTAATGCAATTCAAAGCTCTAAGTTGCAAACCACACAATGTAATATATGCACATTTTGCATGAAAACTATGCAAATGTAACCTATGCACAATTTTCGTGAACACAATGCAAATGTAATCTATGAAAATTTCTTGTGAAAACTATGCAAATGTAATCTATGCAAGGGAACTCTAACCATGCAAATGTAATCTATGCAAGAGAATTCTTCAAAACAAACACAAGATGATTCCAAATTAGCGAAAGAACAACAAGACTATTTCCCTTCACTAATCCAACTAAAGAACCAATCAAGTGTAAGTAAAGAAAATAGGGTGAAAATTCCAAAGATAAAAAATAATGACACTCAAAGGCGATTAACACTCAAAAACATGAAAAAATTGTTAAGAAACTCAAAGAAATATTTGAGAAATGACCAAACGAAATCAAATTCAAAACACCCAAAGAAATTCTTAAAATGAAAATTCTTGAATGAATGTTATGAAATCAACACTTAAAGTGTAATTCTAATTAAACTTCAGTACTAGAATAAAAAATGACTCTTGTTTTCAATGCAGAATAAGAAGCACATCTCAGCAAAACTCTAATTCTTGAGAAACCCTACCTTTCAATCCTTGAAAATGAACAAATCTCAAGAAAACTCCTTCACAACACCCAATCAAACACATGGAGATTGACTGGAGGCATAGACAAGTGTAAAGAAACCTTAAAAAACAAAATTCAGACTTTAATGAGAGGAAAAGGTATTTCTCCAAAAAATCTCAGAGTATGCATAGGTAGATAGTATAGTACAGTTCGTACACACATTGCTTCTAAATGTAATCTATGTAGATCTATGCTCTATTTATGAATAGAAAACGCGTAGGTCGAGAAACTTAAAGAAAAAAAAAATTATCCAAACAAATCACAAAATATCAAATATCATTAACTTGTAAAGACTCAAATAAGGCTATCAAAAAAGGTTCGAGAATAAAAACTAGAAGATGGAAGAGAAAAAGATGTTCCCCAGTATGGTCTCCAATTTTTTAGGAGGATAAATCCCTCTTGCTGACAAGAGTGATCTCCCATATCCTAAAGGAAACTAGAAAAAAACAAGCAATCAAGCTAATTCCTTCCCTGAACCTATCTTTTCTTGAATCATAAGCTAATAAGGTGAGAAATGGAAATTCATACGTTATTACAACATGCTTGATGAAGATCCCCCTTTGTGTCGATGTGCAGCTCCTCCATGCTTGAATCTAGATCTGCACACATGGAAACAACAAAGGATCAAAGGCATATGCAACATAAATGATTCAATAATTCAAACTAGCGATCAAGGAGACTAGTAAAAAACATCATTCTAATGGAAAAATATAAATAAGATCATTCCCATGGACAAAGATAAATAACATCATTCCAATGGAAAAATATAAATAACATAAACCATCCATGAAATTCATCAATTAATCCATTAAACAATGCAGTGAGAAGAAACGCTTGTTGGTATTAATTTCAGAAACATAAAAGAGTTACAAAACCTATGCTTTGATGTTGTGAAGCTCCTCCCATTAATCTCAATCCTCTCCAAGAATGATAATCTCATCAACCTTATTCTCTCAACATAAACTTACTCTCAGTAGCCTCCCTCAACTCCCCCACCTATTTCTTGACTAATAGGCCAAAAGGAAGTAGTTTTAGATCCTTAGTCCAAGGATGAGATCCACTAAAAGAGGGATGAGGGCTCCTCAAAGAATGGAAATTAGTTCCATCAAAAATGAGGTTAGGATCGAATAAAAATGAGTTCGAGGCTTTCTGTTGGGAATAGTTCACCCAACAATACTACTAAATTTCACTTTTTATTGATTTACCTCTGCAATCTATAGTGGAAGACAATGTGCAGATTCATGCAGTTTATAGTGGAAGAAGCTGCACATGTGCAGATTTTGTTCAGAAAAAATGCGTAGATGCTCAAAAATAGGATTTTGTACCATGAGATCCAGAAATTCCACTTTACTCAAGGTATATAAGTTGTTGACTTGTAAGGGAGTGCTTCATGACACTTGGATGGATGACGAGAGATCCAATTTTGATGATCATTTTCCTAATACAATAAAATGATGTGTAACACCATGAATAACTTGTTGCTTTTCATTATAGAACATGGATATATACATGGAGAGGGAGACTATTGGGTTTCATCTCCCAAAGTCTCTTCATCTTCCAGTTCTCTTTATTTTTCTATTTACATGGATTTACCTAATCCCCAATATTAGGTATCAACATTCCCCCTCTTAATGTGAAGGGACACTGGTAAGTCCAAGCATCATTATGAATCTTTCAAACTTTTACCTTCTAAACCCTTTAGTGAATATGTCTGGAATCTGATCATTTGTGGATTGGATTGTTTTGGCCTCAACATGATGTCAAATCAGATGGTATTTTGTGTTGATGTGTTTGGTTCTATCATGGAACTTTGGGTTCTTGGTAAAATTTAATGCATAAGTGTTGTCAATCAAAAGAGGAGCTGGATGCACTTGTTTCTCCTATAAATATTCCAGAATTTTCCTAAGCCACACAATTTACTTCATTGCTTCAACTATTGCCACATATTATGCCTCAATTGTGGAATATGTTGGAACTAATTATTTGTGTGACCTCCATGATAAAGCTCCTGATCCAAGGCTCATAACATAACCTGAAGTAGATACCCCAGTTTCTTTATCTCCATCGAAATCTGAATCAGAGTATCCAATAAATATGAAGTCACCCAACTTTTTATACTTGATTCCAAAGCCTTGAGTTCCCTTCAAGAAATTTAGAGCTCTTTTTGCACCATACCAATGACCCTCACAAGCCTTTTGCATAAACTTGGAGAGGATTCCAACAACAAATGAAATGTCTATTCTAGTAGTAGTTAGTAGTTGAGACTTCGTATGAGTTGTCTATACTTCATTGCATCCTCAAATTATTTTACTTCAGTGGTTGTGATCTTTAAGTTTTGTTTCGTTGGAGTAGTTAAAGGATTTCACTCATCCATGGAAAACCTTTTCAATAGATCTCCATTGTACTTCTTATGAGAGAGGAATACAAAATTTGAATGTTGAGTTACTTCAATACCAAGATATAGTGAACATAGCCCAAATCTGTCATTTCAAAACCTTTCCTCAATTATTTCTTTATGGATGCAATGCAACTCTCATTTTGTGACTCCTTGCATCAAGTTTGTTTCTTTTTCCTTAGGAATCAAGGCATAACAGGTGGAACCAAAAATCTTGAGATGCCTTACCGAAGGGATGTGGCCATACCACATTTCATAGGGAGTCTTGTTTTTCATATCATTAGATGGACACCTATTCTTTATATACACAACACATATAAATGCATCCACCCAAAACATCAGTTTGACATCATGGAACATACCACATTTAAGATTATCTTGTTCATTATTTTAGATACTCTATTTTGTTGGGGATTATATGGCACGATTGTTTGATGTTTGATCCCATGTTGGCGAAGATAGTTTTCAAATTAATTTGAAGTGTATTGTTTTCCATTATCAATAATAATAGAGCCAATATGAGATGGTGCATCATATTCAGTCCATGCATGAAATTTATTGAATGTTTCAAAACCTTCAGATTTGTTCTTCAATAATAAACCCAACACATTCTCGTGTAGTCATCAATAAATGTCAGTATATATTTATTATCATTTGTAGAATGAATAGGCATTGGGCCACATAAATCATGATGAATGAGTTCAAGGTTTCTATGTGATCTGGAATGAGAATCATGAAAAGACTATTTGTTATGATTTCCTAAGATACAAGCATCATATTGCTTAAGTTTCCTAGGAATTGTAGGCAACCCAGTAACATATTTTTTCTTGAACAAATAAAGGTTTTCATAGTTCAAGTGTCCAAATATAGCATGCCATAAAAGACTTGATGGAAATGTACCTTTATCATAGTGAGAACTGTATGAAACGTTTTGTGCACGAGCAAAGTGATCCAAACTTAAATAGGAAAGCAAAAAATTACATAAATAACCATAAATACAAATATGCAGCAGAAACAAAACTTCATTTCATTAATATCAAATACTGAAATATGTTTACAAACAAAATGGAAATAAGACTAGCTCGGGTGATGGTAGCCTATCTTTGAGAAGAGATGTCGCAGCTACATGCCTCTGAACTATGTTACAATGAGGCTCAAAGGCCTATTTATTATTGAGAAACAATGGAAAACACTAAACATCCAAAAACCTAACTCTAGGAGATGAAGCGCCAAAACCATGGGCCCCATTTGGGTAAATTGGTACATCAAGTTCTCGGGATCTTAACTTCTACATACAATCTCCATTTGATGCGCACAATACCTCATTAAAAATATCTATCTGAGGAAGACAACTTTCGAGTGGTCAACATTTATAATGATGGCCCTAGTTTTCCCAAAAAAAACTCTGTTTAGGGCCTCAAAACAGCTTCAGAAGTTCAGAACTCGAAAAAATGCCAAAAATAGTAAAGTCTGCTACAATTAAGGAAACTGAAAAACTAAAAGAGATAGTGGTGGGGGTCCAAGTGGAATAGTCAGGTGGCCATAAACATCCAACTAGATCAGTCCTCCCCCCTTAGGAAGCAATGGTTCCCATTGCGTTGATTGCCTCCATGAGATGGGGAAACTTCTGCTGAACTTGGTCCTTAGCGAGCCACTTGCTTGGTGTAGGAGTTGGCCATCTTTGACAACCTAATATAGTTGTATCTTCTATTGTCGAGTGGTCTTGACCTGTATGTCCATAATCTAATCAGTTGTGGCTTGTTCCATGTAGTCTGGATTTAACTTTATTGGTGTGAGTTCTTCTGCAATGTCTGATGTGTCCAGTAATGGTGGAAAGTATGGTCGAAGGCAGTCCACATTGAAAACTGGGTGCAGGCCAAGAAATGGGGGATTTTGAGCTCAAAATCATTGTCTCCCGTGGCCTGGGTGATGGTGTAAGGACCATATTAGAGTGATATGAGCTTCTGAGGGCTCTGATAAGGCATTCTTTTTGCAAATGCAACTAAACTTTGTCACCCACCTGAAATTTGTGCTGCACCTAATTTTGATCATGTCATTTCTTGTACTTTCCATTTGACTTCTCCAAGATGTCATTACCTTGCTGGCAGATGTGTTGGATGTGTTCAATAAATCTGGTCATTTTATCAGCCTCAGACAATACAAATGTGGATTTTGTCCATGTAGTCACATGCGGAATGGCAATATCAATTAGAAAAAATGGTTTAAATCATAGACCCACTTGAAAGGGATTGTGACCAGTCGAGCTATGGAGAGATTTATTATAACTATGTTGCACATAGGGAAGATTCTCATCCCAGGTTCATGGATGCTTGGAGTTGTACATGTGGTGTATGTGCACTATCATCCTATTGACGACCTCCATCTGGCCATCAATCTGGGGTTGGAAGGCAGTCGACTTGGTCAGCTTGGTGTCCAATAGTGTCCATAGGCTTGACCAAAATGTGGTCAGGAACATGCTATCGTGATCTGAAATAATGGTCTACGGGATCCAAAAATGTATGCATACGTGTTCAAAGAAGAGTTTGGCATTTTCCTCTACTGTGATACTCTTCTTACAGGCCACCAATATAGCCATCTTAGAAAATATGTCCATGACCACAAATACACAGTCATTACCATGCTTTGTAGAAAGGAGGCCTAACATATAGTCCATGGAGATGGATTCCCACGGTTGGCTAGAAGTAGGCAAAGGAGTGTACAAGCCTTGATTCTTGATGTTTAGCTTGGCGATGGTGCATGCAGTGTAGGATTTGATATATTTCCCAACATCTAGTCAGAGTTTGGGCCAATAACAGTACTTTTGTAGTACATCCATAGTTTTCTCCACACCAAAGTGTCCTACGACCCGACTATAGTATGCCTCCCAAATCAACTTGGCATGCTTTCTTGAAGGAACACAAAGGTGGCCCAGGTAGTATTATAATTCATCCTAGAGGTGGAAATCAAGAAATTTCTTTCAATATGCTATAATATGGTATGTGGAGGCAAACTATGGATCATTTTTGTATAGTTGTGGCCATCTATAGGTCTTGTGGCCACAAAAGTTGAGACCAGTAGTCAGTGCTACAACTGGGGTTCAATTGTGGCAGTCTGCAACATTATTGGTGTTTTCCTTTTTGTATTTGATGTTCAAGTGGAATTGTTGCAGATATGTAGACCACTTCTAGTGGCAATCGTTTTGCAACTTCCCTTGTGTCTGTATAAACTGAAGAGGTTGGTGATCAGTGTGGATGAATGTCTCCTTCCCCAGAATGTAATGATTTCGTTGTTGGTAATTCTGCATGATGGAATACATCTCTTTATCATATGTGGGGTACTTCCGAACTGTATCAGAAAGTGTCTCACTATGATAGGCCATTGGATGCCCATGTTGGGTGAGGACTACACCAATAGCATAGTATGAATCGTCTGTCTCAATTTCAAATGGTTGTTGTAGGTCTGATAGTGTGAGTATCAGTGCAGAGCAAAGTCAATTCTTCAACTCAACCAACACCTTCTATTGGGATTTAGACTAGGAAAAATTTGCTTTTGCCACACCCTTAGTAATCTGACTCAAAGGCCAAGTGATATGGGAGAATCCCAACAAGAACCTCTAATAAAAATTTGCAAGGCCCAAAAGGTTGTGAAGCTCTGTTAGAGTGGTTAGGGCTAGCCAATCCCGAATGACATGGATCTTAGTCAGATCCACATGCATGCCACGCTCATCTATGATGTAACCCAAATATTGGACCTGGCTCATGCCAAATGTGCATTTCTCCAAGTTGGCACATAGTTTGTGCTGCCGAAGGGTTTGAAGGACCTGCCAAATGTGTTGCAAGTGTTCTTCCCAAATCTTGTTGAAGAAGAGGATGTCATCCAGATAAACAACCACGAATGAGTTGGTGAAGGGCCGCAAAATGTCATCCATTAGCCTCATAAAAGTAGCAAGTGCATTTGTCAACCTGGAGGGCATAAAAAACCATTAAAAAAGGCCTTCCTTGGATTTGAAGTTGGTCTTCCATACATCTGTGGGCTCTATTGGAACCTGTTGATAACCAAACTTCAAATCGATCTTGCTGAAATACTTGGCCTCCTTAAGTTGGTCCAAAAGGGCATTAATCTGTGGGATTGGATACCTATTCCTAATAATGATTTTTTTTAGTTCCTAATAATCAATTTAGGTCCTCCAATTCCCATCCATCTTTTGTACAAGTACAATCGGGCTCCCACAAGGTGAGGAACTTGGTTGGATGTGCCCTTTTTATAGAGTCTCCTAGATTTTTCGCTTGATCTCTTCATTTTCTAGAATGGAGTAATGATATATCAACCTATTGGGTAGAGGTGCTTCGGGAGTCAGGTTGATCGAATGCTTGACCTGATAGTGCAAGGGTAGCCTTATGGGCAAGGAGAATATGTCCTTGTATTCTTCCACGACCGTATCCACCTGCTTCTGTTGCGTGGAGAAACCCTTCCCGGGGGCCATGGATGTGGCTATGATCTTCCCCTTACTTTGATAGCTAATAAGAAAGATAACAAATTTCCCAGTCTAGGAGATGATCTTACTACATTTCTTAGCAAGATATTAAAGGGATGACAGTAGGGGAGGCTACCTTCGGTATCCTATCTAACTTACTACCCAAATAAATAATAATATAGAATGGTATAGACTCATATTCAACATGTTTCTTCCACTAGTATGGTTGTCCTAATAATAAATGACAAACTTCAAGAGGAGAAACATCACACAATACCTCATTCGTGAAGGGCTTGATGTTGTAGGGAAGGTGACACTACTGGCTGATGTGGAGATATCATCCTTAGTGAAGCCACCCAATGGTGTACGTCTACGGATGTGTTGTATTTGGTAGGCTTAGCTACTTCATGACCTTTGCTGAAATGAGGTTCTTTTGGCTCCCATTTTTTATAATGAATTACAGTGGAGAACCCTTCACCCACATATGTGAGAGGAATAAGAGTTCCCCCTCTTCTGGATCTTCAGTGTCAATCTTCTGGATCTTTGTGGTGGCCATAGTGGCACTAGGCTCTACATCAATTATCTATGGCCAACTCAAACACACAGGGATAAAGGACAAAAAATACCATAGGGATAGTATATCAGAGAATAATTGCAGTAGATAGGAGTTACCGGGTAGAAAATGCTAAAAATGGGGCTGGTTCTAGTATCATGTCAGGATGGGAGGGTAATTCCACAAATAAATTGTTGTTGTTCATTAAGATAGAACATAGATATATACATGGATAGGGAGACTATTAGGTTTCATCTCCCATTAGTCTCCATCTCTATGGATATATACATGGAGAGGGAGACTATTGGGTTTGATATAAATCGAATTGGAAGACGAAGAGACATTGGGAGATGAAACTGTAATAGCCTTGGTGAAAATTCCATGTAATAAAACTTAATAAAGGTGATGAGGCTCATCAATAGGTAAACTATATGGGTCACAATGCCACTCTCGAACTTATTAAAATTAACTTTTCTCACATTTATTTACACATTTTGTTATATTTTACTTAGTGAGAAGGGTTAAGGTGAGTTGCTATGTCATGTGGCCTAATATGCATTAAATGCAGGAATTGTAGTAGTTTTGCACTAGTTTAAGTGAAGGAACTCGAGATGGACAAGCAAGAGAGATTTTAGGAGATTGGTCTCCCTCCTTTACTCCTCAAATCATTCGAAGATTCCTCCTCCATACCTCATCAGCTCGGAGCTACTATCAACCAAGCAAGCCGAGTTTATTGGAATCCAAGCCAGTGACAGTCAAAGACAATTTATTCTCAAGTTAGGGAGCCAAGTATCCTTATTTTTTAGGAAGTTGTTGGTGCTTCAGTTTGTAGAAATAAGAGAGCCAAGGGACTCATTAGGATATTCAATTTTTTTATGTAGCCTAGAGGCAATAAGAGCTTAAACATTTTGACTAATATTTGCTATATTGTATTTGACATTTTGATGATAATGAGAAATTCAACCTTCATCCAGCACTTAGTTGACTCAGAGGGTTGAAGCTCTTGGGTTAGGGCCCAACCCTAGCAGCAGAAGTTCCTCTTTTTTTATATTTATTCTTAGATTAAGATGATAGTTAGTTGTTGAGATTATTTATGTTTTGTTTAGCTTAACAATTATTTGAATGATTGCTTAATATTCTTCCCATTAGATTTAAGAAGTAGATCAGTGATGCAGTAGTGAAGTAAATTACTTCAGAAAATCTTGTGACAGTGGCCTCTTCCTCATCTCCCTTTTGGGATCATGATTATAGTGCCCCACTCTAACAGCCCCAAAAACAAAGTTTGTCTTTTGGTCATTATGTAGATTAGTTCCATCCTTAAATAGATCATTGTTTATGATTTCTTGGAAGAACCTGCAATTTTTATTTTGTTTCTTAAGTTTTCCATAGCTTAGAAGGAATTTCATTCCATAGATCTAGCCATTACCAATAGATAGATTAGCTTTCTCAAAATTCAACTCATCTTTTATATGTTGGTATATAGTGATGCATATATGAAGAGGAAAACAGGTTTTATTGTAGGGATTGTTGATCTGTAGGGAGGAACTCATCCAACCAGCTTCACCTAAGTCTTCTCCAGCTTTTGCCAAGGCATACAAGCCTATAGTTCGAATCTTTGTTTTTTTGCCACCATGAACAACCACCTTGGGCAAATCCAACCTCCCTAGAGTGTTGGGCTTAGCCTTGGGTAATGTGCACCTTCCTTACACCTTCTCTCACTGTCATACACCTCTCCAGCACCTTATTCCACTATTGTTTCCCTCCTAAATCTTTCAGCTAATTTCATGTAGAAACTTAGGACATCCTTTAGCAAACTAGGACATCTTGTAGAAGTACCTATAGCAGCTAGAGGATCTCCTCTAGCAGCCTATTTGACCCTGTTTTGATAAAAAAATGTTAGCCTGGGTATAGGTTAGGTTCTCATCTTGGATTCCATGCCTATAAATGTCACCTGAGACCATCTCTCCCATGCTTTTTCTCCCCTGCAAGATCAAATAGCATAACATAGCATTTACATTTCTGAATTTAGAAATTAAAAGACTCTTTTTCAACAAATGCAACATGAGATAGTTAGTGCATGCATATATGAATCAAAAGATGATAGAACAACTTCCCATATCCAATTAGTCCAAATAGATAGATGATAAAATGCAAGGTTAGCTTAGTTCTTTTCTATAAGTAATTTGTGTCATTTCCTAGCTATATGATTCATGGCATTTTCCATTCGGTAACTTTCATTTCCTAAATTGACAAGCATTTACTTTCCTATATTCGAACTAGATTTACATTCACTCTCAGTACTCAAACTCCTTCTAGTCAATAGAAGATTGGTTTGAAACCCTAGTGGTCTATTTCCGCAATTGAGAAGTGACATGAGTAGAATGTTGCATTTGTTGTGCATATAGTACTGTCACCTCCAAGTTTGTACGAAACCCCGTGTTGATAAAGTAAAGTTGGTAGCCCTAGTAGTTGTAGCATCCTTGCTACAATACTGAGGCTCATCATTTTTTTGGCGTCGTTTCCATGGAGGTGTCTAGGTAGATGTAATTGCTTCTTTTCTTTCTATTTTTCATTCAGTAGATAGTTGCAATTTTTGATTTCTTTTTGTTTTGCATTTAGTAAATAGTTGCAATTTTTGTTTTCTTTATTTTTTGCAAGTGATTCTGAAAATGACCTAAAAAAGAGAAAATTGATTTCATGCCTCGTATGAGTAGAGACAATATAGGAAATTTTTTTCCTAATACCCCCACACCATTAGACAGTCAACCTTCCCTCTACTTCGATGGTTTTCATCTTCTCTCTCTGACTGCAGGGGAGCTAGAGGACCCATTAGGTGAGAAACTAGAGATCTTTGAAGAGCCTATTGGGGAAGAAGAAGAAGAAACCCTTCCACACACTTACAACATGGCTGAAAACATAAATGAAGGTGATTTTCCCATTAGAGGGACTAATTTAGGTGCTAGGATGAAAATAACCCCCTCTTCCCTTCCTCACTTCCATGGCTTAACCTCAGAAGACCCTGATACCTTCTTGTTTGATTTTGTTGTCATCTAGAGAACTTATGAGTATACCTCTGATGACCAAAAGTTGAAGTTGTTCCCATGCACCCTCAAGGATGCAGCCTTGCACTAGTTCATGGGTTTACCTAGGGACAACATCACTACCTGGGCTCAAATGAAGCAATCCTCCAATGCAAAGTATAGGGACTATTGTAGGTCCAAGGAAACCAAAGAAGAAATATTTATAATGACCTTGGATCATGATGAATGTTTGGAATATTATGAGGAAAGGTTCCAACTCAGTTACAAAAGAGCCAGATGCACCCTTGATCCTGAATCACTCAAGTTAGTCCTCCTTAGAGGGATCAAGGAAGATATCCTAGAAACCCTAAACTTGTTGTCTGGAGGGGACATCTATCAGTTATCTTATGATTATATCAAGACAATTTTCAAAAATCATTCTAGGGTTTCCAGAAAGAAGGGTAGGGTTATTCAATATTTGACTATTTCATCCTCCTCCAACACATCTATCAAGAGTGAAATTGGACACATGTTGGAGGAATTTAAGAGTGAAATGTTGCATACCCTTGCTATGCAAATGGACACCATGTAGATCAAGAGGAAGCAGGAGAAAGCATAGAGAGCCTTAGCTGTCTTTTACCCTATATGCACCAGAAGGCACCCCGAAAATGAATATCCATTGAATGTTATAGAGGTTTGCTCAGTCTATGAGGAAAACCACTCCACAGATAAGTGTCCTTCTCTGCCTAGATTGAAAGTTGTATATCAAGGAATTGAAGGTGTGGCTAAACAACTCTGTTATATCAACCAAAGGAGGCCTCAAGGCCCTCGACCATACTAGCAGGGCATGCAAGGGTTTTCCTATTCATATTACAATCCCAAACAGAATGCACCCATTCCCCCTTGGTGTCCTCCTACTCATCCTTCATGTTCCACACCTTCTCCTTGGTCTTATGCACCCTAATACCATTCCCAACTTTCCAATCAATCATTTCAACCATATTCTCCCCCACAACCGCAGTGGAATACCTCATCGTAGGGGTGGAGGCCCCCATTTATCCAATCTCTAGCCTTACTGACTCCACCTCTATCTCAATCACATCTCCTTCATCCCACTCCACCTAAGAAACCTCAGATTCCTTCTCAACCAAATCAAAACTTGAACAAAAAGTAGGCATATTAGGTCTATAGTAGAGATACATCCCACCCTGCCTATGGTGTGGAAATTCAAGAAATCAACCTCAGGTCTAGAAGAGTGCTTCCAGATAGCTAACCTCCACCTCCACCTAAGGAGCTTGAAGAGGAAAATGAAGAGAGTGTTCCTAAAGCCAATCAACCTCCTTTTCTTGAAATATTAATCCATTCTAGTTAGCACACCCCAGAAGAGACTAAACTTCTGGGAGAATTGAAAAACTTGTGTGTTAAAATCCCACTCCTCAAAGCCATCAAGGATGTCCCCTACAACAAGCTAATCAAGGATAAATGCTTCAAATATCCTAGGAGGAGAAATAAATACACCCCTACCATTAATTTCATTGGATAGTTGTCTGACTTAATGCTGGGGAGAGTGATTTTTCCAAAGTATTCATACCTTGGGAATCTTGTGGTAGATGTGCACATTGATGGCATCATTGTCCCCCACACCTTAATTGATCTTGGGGCTGCCATTAATGTGATGACTAATGATACCATTCTCAAATTGAATCTCCAAGGATCATTGATGAATACCACAATAGTATTGCAGCTTGAAGACAGATCCATAGTAGCTCTTGAGGGAGTTTTTGAGGATGTGATGGTATCTATTGATTCCTTGGAGTACCCTGCTAACTTCTCTAGCCCAAGGCCAAATTCAACGGCTGTCCTCCCATCCTTGGAGGGCCATGGATAGCCAATGCAAATTCTTACATAAGTTGCAGGGATTGGAACATGACCATTAAGAATGGACATTTGTCCAAACAGTTGGTAATGTATCCTCCTACTCAGCCATCCTTAGAGAATGACTTACCCTTATGGTTGAAAGAGGAAGAGGAATATGAAGTGCACCACACCACATTCTACCCAATATGTACCCTAGATATTGTTATAGGAGGGGGGAAACCTAATGAAGATGACCTAATTGATCAAATCCTCCAGATCCAGCCCCCTAACACCATGCCTCTTGATGCAATGGTGACGAAATACAAAGATAACGCTTGGACTAACTTGTTCCTAGTTAACTCAAGTCTTGATCACATCAAAAGGGTATAATTTGGTCCATATAAAACATTTAAAATAAACCCCTCGCTCTCATCCCATCATGAAGAGAAGTTGTGCAACATGCTGAGAGAGAACTTAGATGCTTTTGCATGGAGCTATAAGGAAACGAAGGGAGTGCACCCTTCAGTGTGTACTCACCTTTTTTATAAAATGTGTCTATGTCCCAATTTC
>APFE030627739.1:183756-205262 GCA_000404065.3 Pinus taeda | reverse complement strand
GGCCGAGCGACATCTACATCAAGGGAGGTTTCAACCCACTGTGCCAACCTCATAGGAGAATCAACCCAACCCTCAAAGACATAGTCAAAGAAGAACTACAGAAGTTGATGGATGCAGGGTTCATTTACCCCATCTCAAATAATGAGTGGGTGTCTCCTCTAGTTTTGGTCCCAAATAAGAATGAAAAAAGGAGATCCATGTGGATTACAGAGCGTTAAACAAAGACACTAAAAATACCATTTCCCTCTACCTTTCATTGATCAAATCTTGGATGGTCTTGCAGGGAATAAATTATTCTCTTTCCTGGATGGATTCAATGGTTATAATTAGAACAGCCCAAAGGACCAAGATAAAACCACATTCACTTGTACTTGGGGTACCTTTGCTTATAGGATCCTTCCTTTTGGATTATGTAATGCCCCTACCACTTTCAAAGGGCAGTTCTGAGCATCTTTGCTGAGCTATTCCATGACTCTGTAGAAATCTATATGGATGATTTCATTCCCTATGTGTGTGATTTCCTGGAGGCTCTCCCTAACTTAGGGAAATGATTAAATAAGAGCATTGAAATGAACCTATCCCTTAGCCCTAAGAAGTGTGGGTTCTTGATTAATGTAGAGCATATTGTTCTAGGTCACTCAATCTCCCAAGAAGGACTACAAGTGGACCCAAATAAAATTGCTATCATAAAAAGGGTCCCTACTCCTCAAAAGTAGAGGGATCTCAAGAGTTTTTTGGGATTAGCAGGATATTATAGGAGTTTTATCAAAGAATTCAGCAAAGTAGCCTCACCATTGCTTGGACTTCTGGCCAAGGACTCTAAACGTTGTTGGTCAGAAAGTTGCCAGAGGCCCTAGAAATCTTGAAGGATAAGATGACTACTGCACCCATACTCCGAGGCCCAAATTGGGCTCTTCCTTTCCACATCCATGTTGATGCCTATGACAAAGCTATAGGAGTAACTCTAGGCCAAATAGATGACAATTTTTCCTTATGCCATTTACTTCATTAGCAAAAAAATTTCCAAGCCTGAATTAAACTACACTTTGAATGAAAAGGAGCTCCTAGTCTTTGTCCATTCCTTGAACAAATCTAGACACTACATCACTGGTTATCAGACCTTAGAGAATGTCGACCATATTGTTATAAAATATTTGATGAACAATCTTGATGTTAATGCCATAATTATTAGATGGTTTCTTTTATTACATGAGTTTGATTTAACTATCATTGATAATCCAGGTAGGGAAAATGTAGTTGCAGAATTTTTCTTTAGACTTGCTTTACCTGCAGGTGAGGAATGGATAGTTGATGATCAGCTGTTAGATGAGAATTTATTTTCTATTTCATTTCTGTCTCCATGGTTTGTTGACATAGCCAACTACCTAGTTGTTGCATGGTTCCATTTAAATCTGTCATCACAGGAAAAGAGAAAATTTGTAAGGAAGAGTGCCCCATTCACTTGGATTGGGGGCAATCTCTCCAAGCTAGGCCCAGATCAAACTTTTAGGAGATGTGTCAGGGAGGAGGAAGTCTTTGACATCATTCTAGCCTATCATGATGGCCCTTGCATAGGCCACTTTGTAGCCAAGAGGATAGCCTTCAAGGTACTGCAAGTTGGCTACTACTGGCCCTCTCTCCACCAAGATGCAAGAAAATACACTAGTCAATGTGATCAATGCCAAAGAATGGGGAAATGTATTGCCAAGGATGAAATTCCCTTGAAGCCTTAGGTGGCACTAGAGCCATTTGACAAGTTGGGCATGGATTTCATTGGGTCCATTGATCCACCATAAGGGCATAAAAAGTACATAATTGTATGCACTTATTATTTGAAAAACTTGGCTGAGACCAAGGGTATCAAGGTAGAAATAGAAGAGAAAGTGGTTGAGTTTTTAAGGGATAATGTATTCTACAAGTTTGGGTATCCTAGAGAACTTGTCACCGATCAGGGAGCTCAATTCACATCACACCTAATTGAGAATTTTTTGAGGCAATATAAGATCAAACACAGGAAGTCAACTACCTATCATCCTCAAGCCAATGAACAAGTAGAGGTCACTAACAGAGCATTGGAAGGCATCCTCACCCATTTTGTGAGAATAAGCAGAAAATATTTGGTTTACAGACTTGTGGAGGCCACTCGAGCCTATAATACAACCTGGAAGACAACCACTGGCTTCACCCCTTATGACTTGGTCTATGGAAACAAGGTTCTTCTCTCCATTGAATTTGAACACGATACTTTGAGAATGGAAGCACAGTTGGATTTGGATGTTACAAAGACACAATAGGAGAGGCTTCTCCAGCTCAATGGTTTGGATGAATTCGGGATGCAGGCCCTCCTACACACTGAATTTATTCAAGTACAGAAGAAGTCTTGGCATGAAAATAACATCAAGGACATGTTTTTTCAAGAAGGGGATTGGGATTTTCTATATGACTCTAGGTTCAAGGACTTCAAAGGAAAATTGGTGACCAGGTGGCTAGGCCCATATCTAATAGATAAGTGTCATGACAATGGGGTTGTTCAAATCAGGACCATTGGTGAGGAAGGTACCCCCTTGCTTGTCAATGGATACAGATTGAAAGACTATAAAATACCTCTGTCAATGGAAGAGTTCACCAATACCATTAGTAAGGAAGTAAATGTGATTGGAAGTGTCTTAGCTTCGAGATCACCCAATTCTTAAAGACTGTTTTTATTTTTGAAAAAAAAAAAACAATAAGGGTGTTAGGTTCCTATACTACTAGTGTAACTCCTTATTCTTATTAGTACAACCCCCTTATTATATTGTTGTGCCCAAGTAGTCCCCATATTGTTATTATTGTGCCCTTACATTATTATTGTTATGTCGGCTCTAATTATATTATGACCCCTTAGACTCCTATATATAGAAAGGAGGTCTTGTCATGTGTATCATCCAAGAATTGTTCATTTGTGTAATGTAAAGGAGGTTGCCCCCTTGAAGAGGTTTCATTATAAGGCATTGATCGATCTTTTCTATCTTTTTGTGAGCTGGTTTCATAAGAAAGGGGCCTAGGTGAAAACCTCTATGAGGCATCTGAGGCCAACTCTTGGGTTGAAAACCTCCTTGAGGTAGCCCAGGAGTGAAAAAAGGAAAATAAAAATATCCTTGTGTGAAAACCTCCTTTGAGGTGCCTAGGGCAAGATGACAGACTAAAAACCTCCTTTGGGGAAAACTGTGTCTTTCAAAAAAAAAAAACCAAAAATGGCATGGCAGGGACCTCAAACTTGCCCACTAATAAATTCTATGATTTTGTAAATTTTTGAAGGAAATAAAGGACTCTGAGTTACAGGGACAACAAGCCAAGTATCACCTCACTTCTTCCTCCATCCACTTCATCTCATTCATGCCTACCTTTTCCCCATCACTCATTTCCACTTTTAGGCATCAAAAATCAATTTTTGAGCATTTCTAGCTTGCTATAGGATGTCCTGTAGCTACTACAGGAAGATCCTGTGGCACTATAGGATGTCCCAAAATGCTACAGGAAAGGGATCATGATAAGAAAATAACTATGCAGACCTATTACATGTTAATTTGGGACCCTACACCTCACCATATCTCACCCAACATCAATTCATATCCATATCTACCTCTATGTCCATAAAAAAAAAACACAGCAAAATGTGAAAAGATTAATAAAAAAAGGGAGGTCCAGAGGAAATGTCCTCACTGGCCTCAACCATTCACCATTCCATCTGAGCCTTCATCACCATCATCAACCCCTAAACCGCTACCCAACCTCCCTGTAGAAAAAAAATCAATAAAAAAATGAAGAAAAGGCAGTTATAGGGTTTCTTGTAGCAGCTACATGATCTCCTGTAGTAGCCTGTGTCATCTCTACAACTAGCCTAAGTCTGCATCCTCCTTCACAACCAAAGAAAAAAGGACCTCCAATATCTTTGAAGACCTTATTTCTCCTCACTAGAGCTCCATGGCAGCAACGTCAACAAGGATACACCAAGCACCTGCACACATCAAACAACAAGCAGACAACTACATAAGCAGGAGGAAATCAACAAAAAAATGACCAAAGAGGAACACTTGCCTAAACAAGAAGCACAACAAGCCATCCTCCAACGTGCATCGATCAATAAAGGTAGGCATAGGTATGGCACCTCATCCAACTCTTCCTCGAGTAACAATATGATAAAAATGTATTAATATTGAAAAAGTTCTTTTTTTTATAAGTTGGAGGTGCCCAGTTAACTTGGCCACCTAAGCTTAGATCAAAAATTGAATTACCAGTCATCATGCCACGTTGGAGTGTCAAATCAATGTGCATCAGTCAAAAAGGTGGTTGATTCAGTTATGTGAGAGCGGGTGATGATTACAAGGGAGAGTGCATGATCACCAACGGTGGGACAACAACCCCAATGAGGAAATCACATAGCACTGCCAATGAACACAACGCTCCAGAAATCGACCATAAATAGCATAAGTTCCAAACTTTCATGCACCAATTGTTTATTTCGAGATCAAAGAGACTGGGACCATCTTGGAAATCCATCGAAGAAGAAACCTTATTTTGGCCACCCTATAGGAAACATAGCTACAGGAAGCTACATGAAACTTAAAAATCTACAGGAAGCACTAGAATTCCAAGAGAAGTCTGCAAGGGGGTGCCTAGGGTAAAATTGTTCAGCAATTACCATAATCCTAAGCATCACAGTGAAAAGAAATTGGCCCATCTCTCATGTTTTCATGGTTTGATAACTTAAAAAAATGGGAAAGAAGAAAAGACTCTATTTTCTCCTAGCAATCATAGTGGGCTTGAGATTTAGACAGAATTTGTGGGAATTTAAGAGAATTGTGCGATATAAAATAGGGTATAAATTGCAATCATCTCCCAAAAATACTTTAAACTCTCATCCACCCTGAACTCATACTGAAACTAGCTTACAATACTTCCTTCATTTAGCTAACCAAAGAAGATAAATGGGAGGGGGATTCAATAGAAGAGAACCCATAGATACATCCAGGATTCACCTACATCCCCGTATGGTAGATATCTTTAGGAGGCATCATTATTTGGGCTTCTTTGAGTTGATCAAGGGTTACAATGATGATATAGACCATGACTTCCATGGCACTCAATCCTCAGGCAAGAACAAGTGCTACTACTGTGGTGAGAGGGCTATCAATTACAGTCAACCCTGAGGTGATCAATAAAGTAACCACACTTCCTCGAGGGGTGCAATGGAGAAGGGAGGACAAGGATAGCAACACCTTTGTTAAGAAAAACTTCTTCCTAGATGATGAAGAGCCAATTAAGGAAAAAAATGGGGTTAGGAGGGAGAGCCTTCCTTATCCTTGGGATGAGGTGAGCTACCACATCCTCCAATACATTTCTTGTGAAGGGAGGCTCAGTGTAGTCTATGGATACCAATTTAAACTCATCCATGAGTTGATATTTGGAGAATATTTACCCATAAACCAAAGGCTTGGTGTGCCTTATTTTGTCTTACAGTCAATGATAGAGATGAGCTAGAAGGTACAAGAAGGGAAACACCAACAATTGGCACATGATGGACTCATTAAACTGATACTAGAGGATGCCTTGAGCCAATTAAGAATTCCTATTCTCTAGTCCACAATTAGAAACATGGACAGAGGTTTTCCTTGAAATCCAAGCCCTTGAATATAGTGGGACCCCAACCTCTAGTGATGAAGAGGAAGCAAGAGAAGAGGAAGAAGAAGAAGCAGAAAAAGAAGAAGATGAAGGAATAGACAAAGAAGAAGAAGAAAAATAAGAAGATGCAGGAACAGAAAAAGAAGAAGAAGAAGGAGAGGAAGAATAAAAGGAATAAGAGAAAGAAGAAGAGGAGGAGCAAAAGGTAGAGACCAGCCCTGAGGAAGATACCAAAGAAGGAGAGAAATTTCCAATATAGTCGCCTTAGCACACTAAAAAGGAGGCATATACTACTTTGGCTACCTTAAGCACACCCATCAAGTCCAAGGGAGAAAAACAGAGGCATAATCCCCTCTATTTTAAAATAAGAAGAAGCACCAAGATCAAGCAAGGGAAACCACAAAAACCTACAAGGACTCCCATCCTAATTGAAGAGTTGCCAAGTAAGTAGGAAGAGCTAGGTTCCTTGGGAATGAAGAGTGAGGAAGACACATCACAACAAGCAACCCCAAAGGCTCCCATCACATATGTTAGGAGGCATATCACCAGGTCAACACCAACAAATAAAATCAAGACACTTGTGACCGAAAAAGCTTTCTATAGGATCCTTAGGTAGTGCTACAGGAAACACAAAAAAAGGCTATAGGAAGGACAACAGGGGCAGAGAGAATGCAGGGGAGCAACACTATAGGTGCAAGAGGGGAAAACTTCTCCAAAAGCATCTGAGGGAGTTTTCCCATAGTTGGAGGAGCCTAACCCATAGCCAAATCATAGTTCTTACTATAATTTCATTAAGGGAGGTAGAGTAATACCATAGAAATTTGTAATCCCTCTCCTCTTTGAGCTTGAAAAAGAAAGGGCAAGAACATATCATTGGATGCATATTTCCAAGTCAAAGAAAGTAGAAGATTTGGGCCATATGGAATAAAAACTCCTAGATATGGGAAGGGAGTTGAGTGAGTTGAGAGATAGAGAACAGATCATGATATCTTAATTATAGGAAGAAAACACATGGCTGAGGAGGCGGTTGTAGGAAAAGGAGAGCCAATTGGACACCATGGTAGGCCTCTCCATGGAGGCACTTCAATGCAAGATGTCATCCAAATCATATGCACTATACCTCAAGGATCAATAGCTGCAATTTCAAATGAATACATTAGCACAATAGGGGACCATGCCATTCCAAGACTATAGACAAATCATAGAGCTATGTGGCAAGAGCACCCTGGAAGACAAGGCCAAAATATATAAATTTTACCTACACAACTTTGCCTTGACATATCTGAATGTGTGGGACCCCAATGAAAAGTTGGGGGACTTGCAGCTGATGGCCCTTGCATCATGGATGGGTCACGAGAAGGCAAAGGCTGAGGAAGTAAAGATAATATTAGAAAAAGAGGAAAGAGAGCCCCTATACATCAAAGAAAAATAGATAAATTCCATGGTTTTAATTAGTAACAACAACATCATTTCCAATGATGCCCAATTGCACCAAGATACTTGACTACACAAGAACATTCCATCTCCCATTTTGATAACACTTTAAGATTGTTGGGGAGTGAAAGTCAGCAAGCATGCCAGAGGAGATGAAGCAACCTACCACACTACCTAAGGATCTGAGAGTACCATTACCCTGAGAGGTTAAGAAATGCATTGGAAAGGACCCCCCTATATAAGAATGTCATGCAGAGACTAAAGATCAATTGAATTGGTTTGAAACTCAATAGACCCTTGCTTTTGGGTCTGTCAGAAGGTAGGACTTAAGAAGAGGAAAGAAAGCAGTGGGAAGAGATAGAGAAACATGCACGGTTCTATCCTCAAGAGGAAACTCCATCAACAGAGGCCTGGGATGTTAGAGAGGCCACCAAAGCTATGAAGGATATGGATATAGACTAAGCTTCTCA
Organism: Pinus taeda; assembly: GCA_000404065.3. Classification (NCBI taxonomy): domain Eukaryota; kingdom Viridiplantae; phylum Streptophyta; class Pinopsida; order Pinales; family Pinaceae; genus Pinus; species Pinus taeda. The sequence continues at coordinate 197,697 of APFE030627739.1, read as the reverse complement.
AAGGATGAACAACACCTTCAATTGGGGGGTGATGATGAGGCTCATAAATAGGTAAACTATATGGGTTACAATTCCACTCTCCAACTTATTAAAATTGACTTTTCTCACATTTATTTACATATTTTTTTATATTTTTCTCTCTGAGAAGGGTAAAGGTGAGTTTCTATGTCATGTGGCCTAATATGTATTAAATGCGGGAATTGGAGCAATTTTGGGCTAATTTAAGTGTAGGAACTTGAGGTGAACAAGCAAGAGATATTTTAGGATGTTGGTCTCCTTCCTTTACTCCTCAAATCATTCAAAGATTCCTCCACCATATCTCATCATCTCGAAGTTACTAGCAGCCAAGCAAGCCAAGTTCATTGGCAACCAAGCCAGTGACAGTCAAAGATAAGTTATTCTCGAGTTAGGGAGCCAAGTCTCCCTAGTTTTTAGGAATTTGTTGGTAGCTTCATTTTTTATAAATAAGAGAGCCAAGGGACTCATTAGGATTCGATTTTTTGACATAGCCCAGAGGAAATTTGAGCTAAAACATTGTGACTATTATTTTCTATGTTGTATTTGACATTTTGATGATAATGGAAAATTCAACCATCATCCAGCACTGAGTTGACTTAGCAGGATGAAGCTAGGTTAGGGCCCAACCCTAGCAGGAGTAGTTCCTCTCTTTGTATATCTATTATTAGATTAAGATGATAGTTAGATGCTGAGATTATTTATGTTTTGTTTAAGTTAACTAGTATTTGAATGATTGCTTAATCTTCTTCCCATTAGTGTGAAGGCGTAGATGAGTGGTGCAGTAGTGAAGGAAATTACTTCAGAAAATATTGTGACATTGGCCTCTTCCTCATCTCCCTTGTGGGAACATGATTAGAGGGCCCCACTCTAATAGCCCTAAAAACAAAGTTCGTCTTTGGGTCATTACATAGATTAGGTTCCATGCTTAAATAGATCATTGTTTATGATTTCTTAGAAGCGCTTGCAATTGTTATTTTGTTTCTTAATTTTTCCATAGCTTAGAAGGCATTCCATTCCATAGATCTAGCCATTAATAATAGATATATTAGCTTTCTCAAAATTCAACTCATATTTTCCATGTTGGTATATAGTGATGCATAGATGAAGAGGAAAATGGGTTTTGTTGCAGGGATTGTTGATCAACAGGGAGGAACTCATCCAACCAGCTTCACCTAATTCTTCTCCACCTTCTGCCAAGGCATACTAACCCATAGATCAAATATGTATTTTTGCAGCCACCATGAACAACTACCTTGGAAAATACAGCCTCCCTGGAGTGTTGGGCTTAGCCTTGAGTAATGTGCACCTTCCTTACACCTTCTCTCACTATCATACACCTCTACAACACCTTATTCCACTATTATTTCCCTCCTAAAGCTTTCAACTAATTTCTTGTAGAAAACCAAGACATCCTGTAGCAAACTAGGACATCCTGTCGTAGCCTGTTTGACCTTGTTTTGATCAGAAATTCTAGTCTGAGTATAGGTTAGGCCCTCATCTTGGATTTCATGCCTATAAGTGCCACTTGAGACCATCTCTCCCATGCATTTTCCCCTTGCAAGATCAAATAGCATAACATAGCATTTACATTTATGAATTTAGAAATTAAAAGACTCTTTTTCTGAAAATGCAACATGAGATAGTTAGTGCATGGATATATGAATCATAAGATGATAGAAAAACTTCCCATGTCCAATTATTCCAAATAGATAGATGATAAAATGCAAGGTTAGCTTAGTTATTTTTTGCAAGTAATTTGTGTCATTTCCTAGATAGATTGTTCATGGCATTTTCCATGCATTAACTTTCATTTCCTAAATAAACAAGAATTTACATTCTTATATTAGAACTAGCTTTCCATTCACTGTCAATTGTCATACTCCTTCTAATCAATAAAAGACTGGTTTGAAACCCTAGTGGTCTATCACCCCAATTGAGAAGTGACATGAGTAGAATGTTTCATCTGTTGTGCATATAGAACTGTCACCTCCACACCACGGGTTGATAGAGTAAAGTCGGTAGCCCTAGGAGTTGTAGCATCCTTGTTGCAATACTCAGGCTCATCAAAAGGAAGAATAATAACCACAGTTGATGGGACACTTATTCCATGTTGAATGTTAGGCAAAAAATCCTAGTGGGTGTTCATTTGGTTTATTATGGCTAAGGAAATTGGCAAAGGCTTTGGAAAGGAAAAATGGCTTTTTTGGCACATTTATTTATGAAAATAAAGGAAAATATGAGAAAATGGAGGTGGAAGGTCACATGTTGCATGTGAGCAAGAAATTGAAGAAAAATAATGGAAAATGAAGAAAATAGAGGCCTAATTGATAAAAAGGCTTCTGAGGATCAGTTTGTAACCTTTTTTCAGTTCAAATTTGGTGCTCTCTCATTATTCTATCTCTCTCTCTCTCTTGGACACTTAGATTTTTGTTGGAGCACTTTGACATTGGATCAAGAAAGGTAGATAAGGAAAGAGGAGGGAAGGAGAAAACAAGGAAGAGTAGGATCAAGCAACTAAAATAGGATTCTTTGCAGGTATTGATTTGCATGTGCGTTTTCCTTGCTAGATTTGGCATGCCTGGTATTGCATGTGGTTATTTTGTTATTATGGCATGGGTTTTACCAGGTGCGATGGTGTTTTTAGCCTAACCTTGCCATTTATAGATAGCCATGGTGTGATGGGGTTCTCATGTTTTGGTTGAGATGGATTACCAGATGGATTCAAAGCTAACTGAGGTGGATCTCTAAATGATATAACCCATGTCCTATTAACCCCTGAACCAGACTCTGGGTTGTGGTAAATCTAGATTTTGTGTTGCCTTGGTGGGCCTAGGAATCCTTGTCAGTGAATGGTGGGATGTATGGTAAAGACAAGAGGTGTTTTCCCTTGATTAGGCTTAGGAATCCTTGCCGGTGAATGGTGAGATATATGGTAAAGCCTAGAGGGTGGTGTCTAAATTTAGGGCCTAGTGATCCCTGGATTAGATTGTGGATTGTGGTAAAACCTGAGAAACTAAGAGATAGGAAAATTTCTCATGGTGTAGGTGGATAAATCCAGTGGCATCCATGCTTTTTTTGTCCTAGTGATAGACTAGTGGAGATCATGATAAATCCTATTATTACATGTTTATTGTATTGGCCTAGTGATCTGGTATGGATCATTACGCTAAAGCCTGTTTTATTGATGAGGGTGAGGTGGTTTAGCCTAGGGATGCCCTAGTTGGTTCTTTTGGTTTTAGTCCCATGTTCATGATTGGAATATGGCACAGGGGTGAAAGAATGAAATGAGAATTGGGTCAGCCATTCTATGTTCGAGTGGAACATGGTAATCCCATCCTGGGTTGGATTTTTCATTCATTAATAAGAGGTTCTCTCATTGATATATTATGTATAAATGTATTGGTTATATGTGGATTCTATGGTTGATGTATCCTTGATATTTATATTGTTATTATGATGGTTATAAGCATGTATTATGACATTGATGATGTATGGATCTCCTCATGTGTTTATTTGTAAATGAATGAAAAATCCATCTATGACCTAATAGATGATAATGCAACTAATGATATAAGGGAACCATGCTTCTTAGTGATTCTCAGATAAATATGAGACCCCTATGCTCAGATCTGTTGTTTATACCTTTAGATTACATATTTGAGATATGTTTGACAAAATTCCTATCATGGCTAGTAGGGGTCTAGTCACACCCTTGTTCAAGTAGTTGCATTTGTATGATCATTACCTTGTTAATTTTATGTTCTGAAGGTGTCATTTAATTTTGGGCAGTAGCTTGGGCTCTGGACCTAAAAAAGTGGCTCAAATCCCTGGGATGTTGGCACAACACTAAGTAACATAGAGCAGATGTTAGCATTCCCATAGCATGGGATAGTCTGGGGGTTACTTGGTCTAAACACTCAATGGGACCCAAGGGTTGGTTTCCAAAAAGGTTGGGATGGTTCCTGGGAGTCTTGTAGCTGGTGTAGGAGTTATGTATGTTGTGTTTCTTTCGATTCCACTTCCTTAAGGTCACATAGGAGATTTAATCACACCATAGTATCCTCTCATCACATGTTTACCCCTGTTGGCCAGTTACGGGTAGATGTGGGAGGAGGGTGTTACAGAGTGGTAATAGAACATGGTTCACCCCTTGGACTAGATGGGCAGTGTGCATTGGTCATGCATTCATGTCGATTGAACGTGTGTTAATCATCCTTATGGTCTATATGCTTGTTGCATATGCATGGTGTCACTTGTGGTTGTAGCGATGTCGCCATGTGAATGAGGATATTGTTGTTGTGAAGTGTGTCATCATGTGTGTATGATTGGTTACATGTTTTTTATACTTGCGTATTGTCAGTGTACATTGGTATGGTTTTTGTCATGCATGAGGTCATGGTATGTGTAGTGATATGGTCATGCATTGATGACTGGGCTCTAACTAGAATGATGGTTGTCGGTTATGTGCTTATGTATTATATGTATATATGTTGTCATGATTATATTATACATGTTTATTTATTGTGATTTGGTTTAGCTGACATAGTACGCCTTGCCTTAAAGAGATATAAATGGCTAGCAAGATGGTAGACTACAAAGATTCTCCCTATGAATCAGATGAGCAGTGTGGTGTTGGGCCCTCTTCTGACTTAGCAGACACATTGAGAAGCTTGAAGGAAGAAATAAGGAGTTGTAAGGTGGACAATGACAAAATCATGTAGGCACAAGAGAAACAAGCAAAGGTTAATGCAATACTTCTTCAGAGTTTGTCAGAATTCTAGCGACAGTGGCCACTTCAGATCAGCCATGGGCAGGAGGACAAAACTAATGGGGAATATGGCAGTAGGTCTCATGGTGGTCACAGATTGGATAGAGATGGAAGGTTGTTAGATACTCTAGATAGTAGAGGTGATGGATACATGTATTATGATAGTTTTGGTTTTGATAGGCGTCATGATCGCCACCATTATCATCCTTACAGGAGTGATAGGGGATACTTTTCAGATGAGTTTAAGAAATAAAATCCACCTAATTTTTATGGAGACTTGAAGAAACCAGAAGATGAAAAGGTTTAGATACTTGGGATGAACAAGTTCTTTGAGTTGCATGAGTACACAGAAAACATGAAGGCTAGAATTTTTATCTTCAGCTTGAAAGGTAAAGTAGATATCTGGTAGGAATAGGTGATGTTGGTCAGAGACCTCAAGATAGAGGAATTGAGTTGGCATGATTTCAAGAGGCTTTTCAGGAAGAATTACTTGTCAGAAAGGTATTAGGATAGTAAGGCCAAAGTATTATATGAGCTAAAGATCATATCAATGACAGATGAAGAGTACATGACCAAGTTCCTTGAGCTATTGAGGTATGGCCTATATCTTAAAGATAACAAGGATAAATTTTAGTGATTTGTCAGTGGTTTTCCACTAACTTTTAGAGATCGGATTGAGTATGATGAGCCTTAATCACTTGAGGAAGTTATTGGGAAATTGAAACATTACTATGAATAGTAAAATCATAAGGATGAATCTTGACAAGGATGAGAGAAAGAAAATGTAGCACCACAAAATAAGTTCAATGCATCTAGACAAGGACATGGGTCACAACAACAGCACAAAGGTGATGGTATTGGATGATTGGAATGTTGGAAGTGTGATAATGAACACCTTAAGGGAGACTCTTCACAAAATCAAGGTGGTAGGCCTCAGATATATAGTGCACAGGAGGCGCAGACTATTGGGGATGTTGGTCATAGAGTTGCTCTTATTTATGCAACATTGGATAATAGAGAGGTAGACCATCAGGCATCTATCATTGAGATGGATGGTAAGCTTTGTGATAAAGTTGTTTCTATTTTGATTTACCCTAGATCTAATTATAATTATGTTAGTCCCAAGTTGGTGGATAAGTGTGGTTTGAATAAATAAGTGCATGCAGAATCTTGGTTAGTGCAGTTGGCTATAGGTATGAAGAAGTGATTTCATCATTGGGTAAGAGATTGTGCATTTGATTTGAATGGTATGCCTACAACAACATATTTGAATGTATTACCATTGGGATCATACAGTATGTTGTTGGGAATGGATTGGTTGTATCTTCATACAACCAAGGTGGATTGTTATGAAAAAGAAATTGAGTGTGTGGATGACAATGGAGAACCAAGAGTCTTACAGGGAAAGAAGAAAGCCACATCAGTTAGGATGCTGACAACTATGCAGGCCAAGCATAGTCGTAGGAAAGGGTGCGTGTTATTTTTCGTACATATCTCTAGCGACAAAGGTAAGGAAGTTTAGGATGTAGATGTTTTGAGAAGGACCTAGTTCTATAGCAATTTCAGGCTATGTTTCCCATGTAGATTTTAGAGTTGCCACCTCACAGGGAAGTAGACTTTTCTATTGAGCTAGTGACAGGGGTAGCTCCAGCATCAAAACTACCTTACAGGATGAGCACACCTAAGTTGGTAGAGTTAAAGTTCCAACTGAAAGAGATACTTGACAAGGGATAAATTAGACCAAGTGTATCACCTTGGGGCACATCAGTATTGTTTGTGAAGAAGAATGGTGGTACTCTCAGATTGTGCATTTACTATAGTCAGTTGAACAAAGTTACCATGAAGAACAAGTATCCATTTTCGAGGATTGATGAATTTTTTGATCAGTTGAAGGGAGAAACAATGTTCTCGAAGATCAACTTGAGATTAGGATACCATCAGGTATGCATAAAGGAAGAGGACATTTACAAGACAACTTTCTCGAATAGGTATGGGAATTATGAGTTTGTTGTAGTTCCATTCGGTTTGACTAATGCTCTAGCTACATTTATGTGCTTGATGATAGTTTAGTGCATCCGTATCTGGATAATTTTTTTATTGTGTTCATTGATGATATATTGGTGTATTCTAAAAATGAGGAAGATCATGTCGAACATTTGGCCACAGTGTTGAGATTGTTGAGAGAGCATCAGTTTTGAGATTGTTGTCGAGTTTCTTTCAGACTCAGGTACATTACTTGGGACATGTTGTCTCCAAGGAGGGAATAGTAGTGGATCCGGAAAAGATAAGAGATATCATGGAGTGGGCATCTCCTACGAATGTGGATGAGGTGAGATCCTTCATGGGGTTGGAAGGTTATTATAAGATATTCATCGGGAACTTCTCACATATTTCTTGTCTTATTACATCATTGTAGAGGAAATGTAAGAAGTTTGAATGGATAGAGGAGTGCGAGGCCAGTTTTGAGAAACTCAAGCAATTTTTGATACATGCACCAGTGTTAAATATTGCAAATCCAGACAAAGATTTGTAGTATGTACAAATGCTTGCAAGAGAGGACTTGGTGGATTCCTTATGTAGGAAGGGCAGGTAGTGTGCTATGAGTCACGGAAGCTAAATTAACATGAGCAGAATTATCTGACACATTATAGTAAGTTGGTAGTGATCATATGTGCATTGAAGATGTGGAGGCACTATCTTCTTGGTAGGAGTTTTGTATTTATGAGTGATCATAGTGGGTTGAGATACTTGTTTGACCAAATGAATTTGAATGCCAGGCAAGCAATATGGTTGGCCATGATCAGTGAGTTTGACATTGAGATCAGGTATATCAAAGGAAAGGAGAATAGGGTCACAGATACTCTTAGTAGGCAAATACAGGTCAATCACATAGTAGCCATGAGTTCCTATGGACAGATCTATAGGATAAGATTATGCATGTAGGTCAGAAGGATGTCAGGTATATGAAGATTATGCTTGGGTTGTAGCAAAGTATAGGTATAGGTACATGTGGTGGTACAGGTACACGTGCACAGGATGTGGACTATCATCTCATGACAGATGGATTGGCTAGATTTAGGGACAGGATATATGTGCTAGACAACAGTAAGCTCAAGAAGATGATCTTCAGGGAGTTTCATGTGAAACCATATTCAAGTCACCCAGGCTATCAAAATACATTGACCACAGTGAAGAAATTTTATTGTTGGTTGAATCTAAAGAAGGATGTAGCAAAGTGTCTGGCTAGGTGTTTTGGTTTTCAACAAGCGAAGGCAAAGTGTAGGCATCCAAGTGGATTGTTACAACCAATTGTGATTCTATAATGGAAATGGGAGGTCATTTCGATGGAATTTATCACAGGATTGAAGAGGATAGTGAGACAACATGATTCCATCATGGTTTTTGTGGATAGATTGACAAAGGTGGTGCACTTCATTCTAGTGAAGTCTACATTCTCACCTAGTGATGTAGCACATATATTCATTAGGGATGTGGTTAGATTGCATGGAGTTCCAAAGAATATTATGTCATACAAGGATGCAAAGTTCACTTCAAAGTTTTGGAAGGAGTTGTTTGTAGGTTTGGGCACAAAGTTTTTAATTAATCCATTTTAATTGAGATAAGGTGAGAATCATCTAGAAACTCACATGGATCGATCCAGAGATGATCCTTGCCATTGATTATGTTTTAATCTTGGCCATTGGTTCTCCAACAATGGATTATAAGAGGAATTCGATGTGGTGATGGAGAAGACACTCGAGAAGTTCAATTTCTTGGTAGATCAAATTCTAGAGTAGCAGAAGTCAGTTTTCGGAGATAGCCATAGATTGAAGCAGTGAGTGAGGGGAAGGGACAGTGATTCGAAGGAATTTTTATAGATATGGAGAGGAAACAACAAGAGGGATGAGTTATCCCAGTGAGACAATGTAGAGCACTGCAAAATAGATTAATAGAGGGAAATTCGATTTATTAGAGAGAAAATCATTCTTAGTTCCAGAGGCTAGGTATAGGTTCCAGGTGGCCGAATAGACGATTTCCTCAATAGCTGGAGGCAGAACGACTACATCAGAGGCTGGTTGGAGGCTTGAAATCAAGAAGATTGCACAAAATAGCACAAAGGCTGATGTAGAGGGTCAAAGTGTTGAGTTTTTAAAGGAAGGTTATGCCAGGATTTCTAGTGGAGGAAGAGTAAATTACCTTCAATAATTTTGCCTATAATTTCTTGTTGTGGATTTCCAGTTTTAGGTATCTAGATTTTACTCAGATTTTCACTGCTACATAATAATAAAAACCCTCACTGTTGCATCGATTTTCCCAAGTTGGTTTTTCCAGGGACATTTTTCTAGAAATAATTGTCTCATATTTTATGTATCTGTGCTAGCATTTCTTAGTTTCCATTGCTATTTATTTTCCATAGTTTTATTTGTGAAGGTTGGAGTGTATTTTTTTCGATGTTGTCGTAGAAATAAAATGAATAATTAATTTATCATGTAGGAGTAATAATACCAGTTGCTACAATAGGATTCCATATTGGAATTTTCACATGGTATCAAAGCAGCGCAGTCGATCAACTAAAGAGCTTAGAAGAGAAAAAAGGAATTTCGCTGCTCAAAAAGAGTAGTAGGATGAAATTACCAAGAGCAGCACAGTATTTTTTGAGGAGGCCGAGTTTCTTGAGGAAGTTCAATTTTTCTCAGGGGGCAGAAAATTTTATCCTTCCAAATCGAGTGATTCTAAAGGCAGAGGGAGAAACTTAGGTTTTTCATTGAGAAGTTCTTTAGTTGGACGCAGAGGGTTTCACAGTAGTTCGCTACTGCAAAACCAATGTTGGGGTGGAAGAGAGAAGAGCACACGCAGAGGGAAAATTTCTCTCAGGGAACTTCTAGTCTCAAAAATTTTTATTTTCCTTGCAGACTGATAGTAGTTGTGAGTAGATCTACTCACTTGAGATTGGAGTGCAAAATAGCAAAGAAACAACCAAGCAAAAAGAAAGACAAAGTTTTCAATAGCTCATTGGGATGGCCACTACTAGGCTTCGTGATTAGGATAGGTTGGATGGAGCTTCCAATTATGTCATCTAGAAGGCTAGGATGTCCCTCCTTCTAGATGAATATGACCTAAAATCCTACATTGATAATGTAGTGGTAGTTCCCCAGGATTCAGATCAGCAGAAAGGATACAAGAAATAGATGTCACAGGTGAATCGATTCATATTGGATGGAGTCATGGATCATATTGTCTCACATATAGATGGAAAAGATACTACCAAACAAATGTGGGATTCTCTCTCCATGTTATACCAGGGTACTTCCGAGCAGTAGAAGACACTTCTTGAGGAGAAGTTATGATGCATCTAGATGTAGAAGGGCAAAGGCATAAATCCCTTCCTTACTAGGATTCAAAAGGTCTAAGACCAGTTGTCAGATGTTGGGGAAATGCCTCAACCTACATAGATAGTGTGATTGGAACTCAATGGTGTCTTAGAGGAGTGGCAGGCCTTTGTCCAAAACATATTTGGTAGAGATAGGTTACCAGAGTGGGCCAGGATGTGGATTGATTTGCAATAGGAGGGGTTGAGATGAGCTCTATTGAAGAGCTCCATTAGTGGAAGCAACAACAACGGATCGTAGGTGGTCAAGGAAGAGGAGAATGTGGTCATCGCATCAAAAGGTCCCAGTCAGGGAGAAGGGGAGCAAAGAAATAAGAGTAAGGAACTATCAAAGTTCAAAGGCTTCAGATGTGGTGAGCTTGGTCACTATAGTACCTAGTGTCCTCTCAGGAAGAAGGAGGAGGAGAAGTAGGACCAGTAAACAACTTCTGCAGAGATCGACAGGTTTTCCTCTAGGTTGGAGGAAGACTTCGCGATGTTTTTCGATATACCTTCAGGAGTGAGGTGGGGTGACTTGGTATTGTAGCCCCAAAGTGCTACAATTTCGAAGGATCCTTGAGGAGTCCACCTCATGGATAATTACCTAGCTATGGGGGCCCACAATATTCAGTAGCATGATGGATCAGTGGCAGTTGATGCAGTTAGTACTAGAGTGACAGTTGCAGATTAGTAGCAATCAGATGTTGGGGAGCGCAGTGCAAAGTTGGAAGTAGTGTAACTAGCACAGTGTACAGTCAGCAACATCGCAGATTCTTCAGTGATAATGTATATGCTAGTAGCATTCAAAGACTCAAGAGATAAAGGCATCATACTGATCACATCTAATTCAATATTTTTTATGCTTTTCAATTGCAGATGTTGTAGTTGAAAATGCTATAGTTGCAGAAACAACATATGAGAGGGATTTGCAATGTAGATGTAGTGTTGATAGCAGTATGGCAGTGTCAGTAACAACATTGATGCAACACATATCATAGTTGTAGGTTTTAACCCTGTACATAAATTACCTGCAGACGAATTCTAAAAAACATAAAATAAAGAATGATGAGAATATAAAAAAAAAACTCACAAAGATTTCCCCTGGATATCAAAACCGGGATTAAAGATTGATTTTTCATTATGTTCCTTTCAATGTTACAATACATATATATACATACCAAAGCATTCATAAACCTTGTCAGACCAGGCAATAACTCCTCAACCAAAAATTGATTCGTGTATATATTCCTTCAGGGTGGCCTTATTATATACATGAGGGAGAGACTGTTCAGTTCATCTCCTGATGATTGTTCACGTTACTTATTTATTTATTTACATTATGTTCACCCAATCTTGATGATTAGGTGTCAACATTTCCCCCCTTAATTTGAAGGGATTTTTGTGAGTCCAAGCATCATTCTGAATCATTCAAGCTTTTCTCTTCCAAGCGCTTTGGTGAAGATGTTTGCAATTTGCTCATTAGTGGAACAATGACGGAGATGGATTGTTTTGGCCTCAATATGATGTCGAAACAGATGATATTTAGCATTGATGTGCTTCGTTCGATCATGGAACTTTGGGTTTTTGGCCAACTTTATTGCAGAGGTATTGTCAATCATGAGTGGAGTTGATTGTACTTGCTTTACCTACAAATCTTCAAGAATTTTCCTGAGCCACACAATTTCTTTTGTTGCTTCAGCTGCTGCCACGTATTCTGCTTCTGTTGTGGAATCTGCTTTTAACTGATTGTTTGTGTGATCTCCAAGAGACAACTCCTGATCCAAGACTCATAGCATATCCTGAGGTAGATACCCCAGTTTCTTTGTCTCCATCGAAGCCTGAATCAGAGTATCCAATCAAGCTGAAGTCGTCCACCTGTGTATACTTGATTCCAAAGTCTTTAGTTCCCTTCAAGTACCTTAGAACTCTTTTTGCAGCAGACCAATGTCCCTCACAAGGCTTTTGCATAAACCTGGAGAGGATTCCAACAGCAAACGAAATGTCTGGTCTAGTAGTAGTTAGGTAGTTGAGACTTCCTACAAGTTGTCTGTACTTTGTTACATCCTCAAATTCTTTTCCTTCAATAGATTTTAGCTTTAAGTTTTGTTCCATTAGAGTAGTAAGAGGAGTGCATTCTATCATGCCAAACCTATTCAACGGATCTCCAATGTATTTCTTTTGAGAATGAAATATGGACTTCAGATGTTGGGTTACTTCAATGCCAAGATAGTAATGAACATAGCCCAAATCAGTCATTTCAAAACTTCTCCCCAATTCTTTCTTTATGGATGCAATGTAGCTTTCATTGTTCTCTGTCATCAAAATATCATCTACATATACCATAAGATATACAACTATTTTTCCAACTTTCTTGACAAATAAAGTTGCATCATCAAGATCAAAATGTTTGAAATCAAGTTTCAGAAGATGCTCAGTTAGTTTTTCATACCAGGCTCGCGGTGCTTGTTTGAGGCCATACAAGTACTTCACGTATACTTTATGTTCATGTACTTTCACAACAAATCCTTCAGGTTAGGACATAAAAACATTCTCTTTTAGATCTCCATTCAAGAAAGCAGTTTTTACATCCATTTGATGGACTTTCCAACCGTTTTGAGCTGCTAGGGCAAAGAGTGTCCAGATAGTAGCCCATTTTGTTGTGGGGGAAAAATTTTCCTCATAATCAACCCCTTCCTTCTGTGAAAAACCTTTTGCCACAAGCCTAGCTTTGTGCTTGTCAAGTGAGCCATCATCTTTATACCTGTTCTTGCAGAACCACTTGCAGCCAAATGGTTTGGTTCCTAATGGAGGATCAACCAGCTTCCAAGTGCCATTCTTTCTGAGGGCATCATACTTCTTTTGCATTGCTTCTTTCCATTCATCATGAGAAGCAGCTTCTTTGAGGGAAGTTGGTTCAAAATCTGTAGACAAGTTCAATTCACAATCATAAGAAACATCCATATCAACAGGTGAATTATAGTCATCTACATCACCTCCATTTTGTCGGTTTGAATTTCTAGTTCTTGTCTTTCCAACTTCATCAGGATGAACACTTTCAAGTGTCTTTGTCAACCAATTTTGGGGACCTTTCTCAAATGGTCCAAGCTGTTCCGTTGATTGAGTTGGGACTGAATCAAGATTGAGTCTCCCAATTCTATCAATTACATCACTTAAAGCATCATCCATTGTTGGGGTTTCATGCGGGGGAGAGTGTTCTTCAAAATAAGATTCCACATGTTGATCTAGTATAGGAATCCCCCCTTTAAGATGTGGAATCTGATTATCAAATTCTTGAAATGATTTTTCTTTTGTGATTCTATCCAAGCGATCAAGTTTCCGCTCAACAACATTGTCAGTTTTGGATGATTCAAGAAAAATTACATCTCTAGATACAACAAACTTCTTATTTACTTCAACTTAGAGATGGTATGCTTTGGAGGTGTTTGAATACCCCAAGAAGATACACTTACGACTTCTAGCACCAAGTTTGTTTCTATGTACCTTTGGTATCAAGGCATAACAGGTGGAACCAAAGACCTTGAGATGCTTTACGGAAGGAACATGTCCATACCACATTTCATAAGGAGTCTTGTTTCTAATAGCATTAGATGGACATCTATTCTTTATATATGCACCACATAGAACAGCGTCAGCCCAAAACATTATCTTTACATTTTTTAAGAAGAGCATGGATCGTACCATATTTAAGATTGTCCTATTCATTCTTTCAACTACACCATTCTGTTGGGGATTATAAGGTACAATTGTTTGATGTTTGATCCCATGT
>APFE030627739.1:126676-182192 GCA_000404065.3 Pinus taeda | reverse complement strand
TTTACTCCAATGTTACATTGTGCCACAACATAGTGAGCAGATTCAAGTGCTTTACCTTTGTCTGTATCATCAGTTTTACCTTTCTGTTGGTTTCTTTTCTACTCAATCTTGTCCCATGGTAGCTTGCATGTAGAGGCATCATGTGATCCATTTCTTTTGCAGCGAATGCAATGCAAATCTGCCTTTTCTCCTTGAGAATGTTTGCCCCCCTGCCTCTGAAATATCTTCCTCTTCCTCTTCGACCACCTCTTCCTCTTGAAGAATCTTGACCAGGATGCTTTTCTTTATGAGCAAGGCACACAGCCTCTTCAGAAGATTCAGGGTCTATCTTCTTTCCAAAAGCTTTCTCTCTTTCAGCAAACTTTTTCACAAGAGAGTCAAAGGTGATATCTTTGAGATTTCCATTTGCTTGCAATGACTCAAGATAATTCGAGTAAGTAGGATAAAGTGCCTTAAGAAAAGCGATAACAGGAATATCCAATTCAACCTTAGTGGATTTGATATTATGCATTATAGACTTGACTTCAAATGCAAGAGCAAGAGGATCATTATTTTGCAGTTCAAGAGTGAAGAGTTTAATCATGAGTTGAACAACTTCAAGTGCAGAATGTGAGTCATAGAGTTCTTTTAGCTTTTGTAAGGCCCCAAAGGCAGTTGAATATGACGAAATATGGCAACTCACCTCTTCATTTACAGATGCTATAATTAATGCATAAGCTTTGTTATTCTTGTTTTCCCAAATGACGAGCTTTTTGTCTGAGGTAGGCTGTAATGGTTCATTGTCTCTGTCTCCGACACACACTCCTTTCCACAACTCATTGAAAATGAGGGTGCGTTTTATCATTCAGGACCATTCAGGATAGTTCTCCTTGCCAGTGAGAACTATTCCCACCATGGATATGATTGAATGCATTCTGTAAAAAAAAATTACTTCTACTGATAGAAAAATACTTCTGCAAATATACTGTAAAATTGTACTTCTGGTGGTAATTTTGTTTTTTTTTACAGCAGAATAGTTGCAATATTTATCAGAACTTCAAAAAGCACAATACTACAGAAGGAATTGCTCCAAGATCTTTACAAAATGATTCAACTAGAACAAACCATAGGCCTTAATTTCAAAGGCAGTGTGCGAGTGCAGCATAGTATTAGAAGTTTATACAAATTCTCGACTACAATAAAACGAAACACCATGGTACATAAAAATATATACTGTTTTTTTTTTTTGCACCAATTCCTTAGATTTTCACGCCTGACCTCCTTCCACACCACAAAACTTTAAAAAAAATGTGCCCACGTCACAGATTCATCCACACTTGCAAGAACTTGAATTATTTTATATGGAAAAAAGCAATAGTTCAATGCAACATTATTCAAACAGTTCAATGGCTCACCGCACTAGCATTATTCAATAAGGTTTCCCATGATGCCCATGATGCTGTTGGAAGCATTCAAATCGTTGCCTCTTTTTCTACTAAGAACGAGGTGATGAGCCTCTACAATGATGGTCTATCCGTTATAAAATTCCCACAGTCTTCTGGACGTCCTGTATAAGGAACCAATGCTCCCAACCTTCCGAAAACTTATGCCTCTGTTGTCGCTGCTGGATCCAGAAAGGAAAGTGGACCAGAGTCCAGCGAAGCCTTCTGTGCTCCCGTGCACATGGAATCTACACCTACGGAATCAACGCATGATATTCAGTACAGAGGTGCTCCATCTTCTTTGAATGATTCCAAAGGAAAAAAATAGTACTCAGCGCAGCACCTTAAATACTTCGGACCCTCCTGAAAGGAGTGGAGTAACCAAACCAGAACCCAACAGTGGTCTGGTTCGTTTGAAGAAACTCAAAACAACTAAATCAGGAAAGAATGCTTTGGTTCCT
This sequence comes from Pinus taeda, assembly GCA_000404065.3. Lineage (NCBI taxonomy): Eukaryota > Viridiplantae > Streptophyta > Pinopsida > Pinales > Pinaceae > Pinus > Pinus taeda. The sequence continues at coordinate 180,310 of APFE030627739.1, read as the reverse complement.
CTGAATAGTTCGAATGGTATAAGGTGCCAGACTCAAGATAGTAAAAAATTACCACTAAATTTCTAGCAATACCAGCTAGACCACCGAGAATAACCATTAGAGGGAAGATAGGGTGAACTGGTCTATGTGCAACATTTAGACAGTGGTAGTGACTGTGGAGGGGACAAAGGGACAAAGAGCCCAGTAGTGGACAGACTACATGAAACTAGAAGAAGGGAGTTACAAGACTATGCAAAAAATGGAGCTGGCTTTGATACCATGTTAGACCAGGCAGTAACTCCTCAACCAAAAATTGATTCATGTATATATTCCTTCAAGGTAGCCTTATTATATACATGAGGGAGAGGTTGTTCAGTTCATCTCCCAATGACTGTTCACGATACTTATTTATTTATTTACATTATGTTCACCCAATCTCGATGATTAGGTGTCAACAAACCCCAATCCATTAACCCTAGACTATAACATAATTGTAGTTCCCTTAACTAGATCTACAAAATACCATGGGAATAAAAACATCATGCCCAAACACATGTGTGAAACCCATGCACAAAACCATAGGTAGGTCCATCAACCTAATATAGGGTCCAAAGAAAAATTCATGGGCCGCTACCCTAAACCCTATACAAGGGGGCTACCGCCCCCCTGAAACCCCCCAAAAGGGGAAGTTGCGCCCACTTGTGACCCCCTTGTTGAGCCTGGTGCAACAAACAAGGGGACTTGTCACCCCCGAGGGTCATAGGAGAGCTTAGTCATTAGTCTAGCCCTGTAACACCCATCGTTTCTCTACACCAAGAAAACCTCTTAGTGCTCACAGACTTCATCAATGCATCTGCAACATTCTTCAAAGTGTCCACCTTTACTAGCAACGCCTTATTTTCCTCAACCTTATCTCTCACAAAGTGATACTGAACATCAATGTGCTTCGTCTTTGAATTATAAGAAGGGTTCTTTGACAAGAAAATTTCACTTTGGTTATCATAGTCTATCTTTCTAGCTTGTTGTACTAACCCCATACTTGAACACAATCTCTTCAACCAAACTGCTTCCTTGCTTGCATAAGTGGTTGCCATGTATTCTTCCTTTGTAGTTAAAAGTGCCACTACAAAGTGTCTCTTACTCATCCAACTGACTACACCTCCAAAAAGGTTAAACACATACCCACTTGTAGATCTTCTCTGATCAATATCTCCAGCCCAGTTTGCATCAACAAAGCCATGAATGCCCAAAAATCTATCAATCCGCATCTTCCTTGGTAGCACAAACCATAATCACTAGTGCCATGAAAATACCTGAAAACTCGCTTCACTAATGTCCAATGCTCCTTCCATGGTTTTGACATAAACCTACTCAATACCCCCACTGCATGTGCAAGTTTTGGTATAGTACGAACCATTTCATACATCAGGCTACTGACTGCACTTGCTTATGGAACACAGGACATGTCCTCTTCCTCTTATTATGCCTTGGGGCATTTTTTAGCAGATAACTTTACACCTACATGAATAGCAACCTTCACTAGTTTATTATCGTCCATATTAAACCTCTGCAGTATTGTCTCGACATACTTCCTCTGGTTTAACCAGAGCCTCCTCCTTGCCCAATCTCGTTTAATTTCTGTGTCCAAAATATAGTTTGCAGCACCAAGATCGTTCATGTCGAATTTGGAGGATAATTGGGTCTTCAAATCCTGGCTAATTTCTTTGTCATTTCCAATCAAAAACATATCATCCACATACAAGACCAGATAAAGAACATGGTCACCAATTAATTTAAAATACACACAATGATCCATTTTTCTTTTGGTGAAGCCAAGTTCTCGTATAAATCTATCAAATTTTTTATACCACATCCTTGGTGACTGTTTTAACCCATACAAATATTTTTTTTAACCTGCATACCAGTTCTTTCTTTCCCTTCACCACAAAGCCTTCAAGTTGCTTCATGTAGATCCCTTCTTCCAAATCCCTATGAAGAAATGGTGTCTTCACATCCATCTATTCTACCTCAAAATCAAAAGAAGCAACAACAGATAAATGTAATCTAATAGAAGCTACCTTGGCAATAGGAGAAATAATATCACCAAAATCAATTCCCAACACCTCAGAATAACCTCTTGCTACCAACCAAGATTTATATTTCTCCACCTTACCTTTTGTATTCATATTCTTCTTAAACACCTATTTTCTTCCAATGGGTTTCTTTCCAACCGACAACTCCACCAGATCCCAAGCCTCATTTTTGTCCAAATATGTCATTTCATCAACCATGGTCTCTTTCCAAAGTTTTCCATCCTCTAAATCTATTTCCTCCTTAATATTTATGGGATCACCATCAATAATAAATAAATAAAAATTTGAATAGAAAGCAAATGGACTATAACTTTTTGGCTGCCTTCTTTCTCGAACTAGTATTCTCACGGCTGGAGTTTGTGTCTCTTCATCTTCTAATTCATGTTCTGTTGTAGAGTCTGATTCTTCCTCCTTTAGCTCAAACTCTATCTTCTCATGTTCCTTTTGTAGGACTTCATGTTTAATAACATATTTCACCTCTCTAAACACCACCTCTCGATTGTAAACAACCTTCCTTATTTCTGGCTTCCAAAGCTTATAACCTTTTAAACCATCCTCAAACCCAATAAAGATGCACCTTTCATATTTACTATCCAACTTAGTTATTTTCTCCTTTGGAACATGTACATATGCATCACATCCAAATACCCTTAGATGTTAAAAAGAGGACTTCTTACCAGTCCATACCTCATGTGGAGTCTTATCCTCTAATGCTAATGAAGGTGATCTATTAACCAGGTAACATGCAGTCTCCACTTCCTTTGCCCAAAATTCATGTCCTAACCCAGCACCACTGAGCATGCTTCTTACCTTTTCCATCAACATCATGTTCATTCTTTCTGCAACTCTATTTTTCTGAGGTGTGTATGGAGTATTATTTTGTTGTTCTATGCCACACTTCTTACATAACTCTTCAAATTCCTTCTTGCAAAACTCTCCACCATTATCTATCCTCAACATCTTTATCTTCTTCTTTGTCTAGTTTTCCACGAGAGCCTTAAATTCTTTAAAACTATCAAAGACTTCAGGTTTCTTCCTAAGGAAATATATCCATGTATTCCTTGAGAAGTCATCTATAAATGATACATAGTACATAGACTTACCCAATGATGGAACCCACACAGGTCCAAACACATCACTATGCACAAGCTCTAATATGCCTTTCGCCCTCTCAACACTAGAGGGGAAACTCACTCGATTCTACTTCACATATACACAATGTTCACAGAAATCGAAATCCAGAGAGAATTATACATACCTTCTACCATACCATTTCCATGAATTATTGGAAATCCCTTCTCTCCAATATTTCCAAGCCTTTGATGCCATAACATGGTCTTTTCTCCGGAGACCACTAGATTTTCTACTCCACTTTCAAGAACCACAAAACTGTTGCACCCATCAATAACAGTGCTACCCAGAAGCTTGTATAAAGTTCCAATCTAAACTCGCTGCATCAATAACAGTGCTCCCTGAACCATCTTGCAGGTATCTTTCTCGAACACATTTTTTACACCTGCATCATCCATCTTACTTATAGAAATAAGATTTTTGGCCAATGCAAGAATATACAAAACACCCATAAGTGTTTTAATCCTTCTACCTTACAACTTCATCTTGATTTTTCCACATCTAAAAATTTTAGCCTTCCTATCTTCGCCTAAGAAGCCATCACCACCATCATATTTCTCATACTCGCAAAACCACTCCCTATGGGGAGTGAAGTGAAAGGATGCACCTGAGTCAATCAACCATGCCTCGTGATCTACATGTGTACTTGAAGAAGAAGTCAAGTGCACATACCCACCTTCATCTTAGGTGGTTTTTTCCTCTACAGAAAGAACATCATTAGATCCGTTTCCTTTCTGAAGAGCTTTATATCTATAGTCCTTTTTGTTGTGCCCTTCCTTTCCATGTTTCCAACACAACTTTATAGGTTTTCCTGCAGATTTAGATCTCCCACTAAGGAATTATTTTTGTTTTTGTTCTAGGACCGTCCTCGTACAGACAAGGAATCTCCATTCTAGCTCTCTATATTTTTCTGTCTCATCTCCTTCGATAATAAGGATGAGACTATTTCATCAAACTTCAAGGTAGTTGTATTGCTACCTATTGCAATAACCACATTATCCCACGAATCTAGTAGAGAACACAACAAACTGATGCACTTATATTCATCTAAAATTTTTATATCAACAGATAAACACTGACTTACCATAGTATTAAAGGCATTTAGATGCTCTATCACCAAGTCTCCATCCTTCATCTTCAGGTTATACAACTTTTTCTGCAGGAACAATTTGTTCACCAGAGACTTAGATTGGTACAAAGCCCCTAACTTGACCCACAAATCCTTCATTGTATCTTCCCCTAATACATTCAACAATATTGATTCTGAGATACATAACTGTATTGCACTCTTTTCCTTCTAATCCAGATTCGCCCAGTCATATGCTAACATTTCCATTGGTTTAGCAGCTAGATCTACCGCAATCCATTGATCTTTATCCACCAGAAGATCCTCCATCTTGATTTTCCACAAATCAAAACTCTAATTATTAAATTTCTTAATCTCTATCTTTCCACTGCTCGCCATCTTCTTTCACTGCAAGAATTGATCTTGCAGATCTCCCACTGAACAAGATCTACCACAGGCCCAAGCAAAACCCCTCAGCAGTAAAGGCATCCCCTTGAATCTGAAACAACTCTGATACCAAATGTAGGTTTTAACCTTGTACAAAAATTACCTGTAGACAAATTATAAAAGATGGAAAATAAAAAATTAAGAGAATATAAAATAAAAGCACAGAGATTTCCCCTAGATCCAAAAACTGGGACTACCAGATAGATTTTTCATTATGTTCCTTTCAACATTACAATACATATATATACATGACGAAGCATTCATAAACCCCAATCGATTAACCCTATATTAGAACATAAACGTAGCTCCTTTGACCATATCTACAAAATATCATGGGTAGAAAACCATCATGCCCAAAACCATGTGCAAAACCAACCCATGCACAAAAGCATAGGTAGGTTTGCCCACCTAATATAGGGTCCAAAAAAAAATTCCTGGGTTGCTGCCCCAAACCTTGTACGGGGGGGGATACTGCCCCCTTGAAACGAACTGACAAGAGGGGTTGCGCCCCCCCTATGACCCCCCTGCTGCACCCAGCGCAACGAACAAGGTTGAATGTCACCCCCTTGTGACCACCCCGTGCATGCGACTAGTCATGGAAAGAATATAACACGCACCCAACATTATCCCACTTATTGTTTTCTTTTCCACACAAGGGGTCATAGGAGAGCTTATTCATTGGCCCAGCTCTACAACGCCCATTGTTTCTCTACAAAAAGAAAACTTCTCAATGCTCACATACTTTGTCAATGCATCTGCATCATTCTTCAAAGTGTCCACCTTTACCAACAACACCTTTTTGTCCTCAACCATATCCCTCACAAAGTGATACTAAACATAACACACACCTAATAAGAGTTGCGCAATAGTGGAAATAATATAACATACACCCAACAAGAGTTGCGTAGTGGTTTGTGGGAAGCAGTAGCCAGACATCAGCAATGTGATAGGAGATGATACAGAGACAAAGTGTTGTGGTAGGGTATGCAGCACTATAACACATTCCTTGCTAAGAGGGAGTGTTAGTTTTTGTAACATCAGATGTGTTCTAGCCATGAAATTTGGTGGAGATGCTAGAATATATGAAATCTCCATAACCCAGAAATTGTTTCTGGAAGTTCTGCTTAGAAACGTCTCAATTAGATTATTAACACTTTTTCTAATATTTCCCAAGTCTAAACTTAGGGAATACGGTTAATTAAGCAGTATTAATTGAGAAAAGGCGAGAATCATCTAGAAACTCACACGGATTGATCTAGAGGTGATAATATTCATAGATTATGTTTTAATATTGGTTGTTGGCTCTCCAGCAGTGGGTTATAAGAGGAGGTCGATGTGATGATGGATAAGACACTCGAGTAGTTCGATTTCTTGGTAGATCAATTTCTAAAGTAGAAGCAGTTAGTTGTTGGAGAGATCTAGAGGTTGAAGCAGTGAGTGAGGGGCAAGGATAGTGATCTAGAGGAAGTTCTTCGAATCCAGAGTGCCATCAACAAGAGGGCCTAATTATCCTAGTGAGGCAGTGCAAAGCATTACGTAGTAGCTTCAGAGAGGATAGTTCTATTTGCTAGAGAGAAAATTGTTCTGAGTTCCAGATGCCCGACATAGGTTCCAGAAAGTCATAGAGATGATTTCCTCAGTAGCTGGAGGGAGAATGACTTCATCTGAGACTGGTTGGAGGCTTGACATCAAGAAAATTGTGTAGAGAATTGTAAAGGCTGACGTAGATGGTCAGTAGGTCAAGTTTCTAAAGGAAGGTTGTGTCGAGATTGCTGGTGGAGAAAGGGTAATTATTCATAAATATTTTTTCCTGGAATTTATTTCTCTAAACTGTTAGTTTTAGGCATTTAGATTGTACTCATATTTTCACTATTGCATAATAATAAAAACCCTCATTGTTGCACTGGTTTTCCCAAGTTGGGTCTTTTCGGGGACATTTGTCGAAAAATAATTGTCTCATATTTTATGTGTGTGCTAGAATTTCTCAGTTTCTAATGATATTTATTTTCCATAGTTTTATTTGTGAAGGTTGCAGTGTGTTTATTTTTATGTTTTCGTAGAAATAAATTAAATAATTAATTTATCAGTTAGGAGAAATAATACCAGTTGTTGTAATAGGATTCCATACTAGAAATTTCACAGTTAATGCATACTTCATTTAACTATGGATTAGGCATATATTTACCCATTCCCTTGTTGTGTGCTTTGATGTCTTTAACACCATTTGAACTCTTTGGAATCCTTTAGATGATCATCCCTTACACTAGAATCGATAGGTGGGTCATCTGGAACATTAATTGTCCCTATCATATGGATTCTCATCTAACACTACACTTGTATCCACCTAGATCCAATGATTGGGAGTTATTGGGACCATTCCAAGGTAAATTCATTGGTCAGGGTTCACTCCTCAATGGCATTCTTTTGACACACCATGGTGGGAAGGAATTCTTCTCTAGCACCCCTAGGGTTTTCTTTGTGACACAATACGATATATGAATTTGTCCTCTCTTGCATGTGAATTTCTCCCTGAATATTTAGTTTCTTCAGTAGGAAAGGTTAATGAGTCGAATTAGCTACTGCTTAAGGTTTTTATTTATATCATTTTTTTGTGAGCTTCTTAACCTAACTTATTTTGTCTTTGTGTTTTAGCAATAGAACTCTCGCGTCTTGTTGTTGATCACAACTCTTATACTGTTCTTTGCGAAGCATAACTTAGTTCGCTTAACATGTGAGGGGGATCATTCTAACCTTCTATTTTTTTAACGGGTTTTCCATTTTCACATAAATCTACTATTAAAAGTTTTAATTTACCATGATCATTTCATTTGTGATGGCTTTACCATTCTCTCGAGGTTTCTCCTCACGACAAGAAAGGTGACAGGGAAGAAGATAGTACATGGTGGTAAGTCTTTGACCATCCATGATTATATATATATATATATATATATATATATAAAGGTTAGGAAAGAAACTGGTGGTTTTCTCAAAACCTTCCATGGATTTTCTTTGCAGTTGTTATTAATTCCTCTTTCCCTTCTCACTAGCACGTTACAAGAGGCCTCATAGTGGGTTCCTGTTCTTGCAACACTTATCTTCTCATTCATTCTTCTCAAGAAGACTATTGCAGTAGACAGGCTCTCACTTGTTCCTTTTCTCATACAATTTTTTTGCTTCCTGCTTCAGGTTGTCATTCTGTCAGTTAGGAATTAGCATCTTGCTATTGAGATTTGGGGAAAAGATATCTCAGAGTAGATAGGCAATTACATCACCAACAAGTTTCTTATCTTTTTATCTATTATAATATGGACTATGTATTAAAGTAGTTTGAAAAGGGTTACCCTTCTCAGGGTTTTGCAAGAAAATGTGGCCATTCGATGACCTTCAAATTCTTTTATTTTGAACTGAGATATACTATTATAGTTTTACCTTTCCCTTGTGGAAGGAATCAGCCTATTTTTCTAATGATAGCCATTTGAAGGTGATTTCTATACATAATATTTAAAATTTCTAGTTAATCAATTGGTATTTATCGGTTGTGACTTATTTTTCTTGATTTTGGCTCTATCACCAATTATGTTTCTAACTTATATATGGTTGTATTCTAAATTTCTTGTTTTCCTTCACTATCACAGTTGTGCACCAAGTCATTCCTTCTTGGCTCAAAAAGTATTATTAATGAATACATCTTTAACTTTATTCTAATCTCTATAATTCTTCCTTTAAGAGTACATTTGTTATGTTTATGGCGGCTTATGTATCGAGCTATGGGACTGAGCCAAGTGGATGAGTGTTAATGTTTTTATGTCTGTAGGCTCTAACCCAACCCATCTCCCTTGTATCAAAGTTGGTCATATCTTGTTAGCGTCTATGTTCTTTAACAAAAACATGCAAAATTTTAATCTTATTTCCTAATTAGAATATTTAAAAGGATTCTTTTGTAAGAAAAACACTTTGTTTTCAACAAAATTTGTGTTCCTTATTTAAAGGTTAAGCTAGAACATAAATTCAATTTCCTGGTGCATGTTATGGTTTTTTTCATCCTGTTCTTACTTGTAATTAACCGAAATTTGTATACACATTTTCCTTCAAAAGAAATAATATACATCATGGCAACACACAAGAATTAACTGGGTTTGTATACATGGTTATGTTTCGTAAATAGAAAGTACAATTTTAACACAACATTTTGTACTTTACCTCTTCTCCAGTTATCTTGAAAACCTTTGCACATGTAACACGCATATCAACTCTTCTATATACTATATAGTTCAAGTATATTATTTCTAATTAGGAAATATATCTTTACAGGAACTATAATTATTGTTCACCAGGAAATGCTTAATTACAAGAGTTTTTAAGTTTTCCTTTCTGCATATTTAGCTCAAATTTTAATAGGAAATTCCAAGACTCTCCCTCAGACCTCCCAACCATTATCTAGCTATAAATATAGCTACCCCTGAGCTATAGTCTCTTTCAAACAAGACCTTTCAAAGTTCTCTTCGTAGACAAGGAGTTTTGATACCCTTCAGCAGAACTCTTTTATGCCTTGCACAAGGGCTTCACTAGTCTTGTCTTCATTTGTGCAGGGTTGTTATTATATTTATCTCCCACAATAACTTTCTCTTCATCCCTCCTAGGTTATAAAAAAAAATCTACCACCTTGACCCTTTTCTTTCCTCTAGAATTTTTCTCCATCCAACTCTCTCTTCTTGTTCAGTTTCATTTTCCCCCTTTTCTTGGGATAATTAATCTTGTCCTTAATTGTTTTCTTTCTTTATTGGCTTACAGAGACTAACCTCTTCCTAAGGGGCCTTAACCTATTCTTAACTATGAATAATGATCTCCAAAAATTTGAGGTTAATTTTGTATCCCTTTTGGAGATTAATACTTTTGGCATTCCAAGTAGTCTAAAGTATCCTTCAAGAACACATTTGCTGCCTGGGGCACCTTGAAAGTGGATTGTATTGGCACAAAATGTGTCACCTTTGTCAACTTGTCAACTACCACCATTATGGCATCTGTTGTCTCACGTTCAAAGTAATACGGTAATAAAATCTAAGGTAATTACCTTCCACTCCCACTTTGATATGGATAGAGGATTGAACAACCCAAAAGGGTGTTGATGTTCCACTTTTACTAGTTGGAATTCATGGAATTTGGTCAAATACTCGGCTACCTCCTTTCTCATTCTAGGCTAGAAGAAATTTTTTCAAAGTTGTAACCTTTTTTTGATAACCTGAGTGACCCATGTAAGGTATTTGATTTTTTTCATCCGTAGTGGCTTTTTTAAGTTGTTCCTGATCAGGTACATTCAACCTTCCCTTATAGGTCAACAATCCCCCATTACTTAAGGAATAGTTTTTCCACTTATCCAAATTGGTTTTACCTTCTAAGTTATTTGATATTAAGTTGTACTGCATATCTGCTTTCACAACTTCCCTTATCATCTCTATAAGATCTACCTCACTTTGATTATCAAAAATTACATGCACTTGTATTGGACATCTACTCAAGGCATCCACTACTTTATTCTCCTTTCCTATGATATGTTGAATTTCGAAGATGTACTTACTTAAGAAAGCCATCCATCTGGATTGTCTAGCATTCAAGTCTGGCTGATTGAAGAAGTACTTAAGACTTACATGATCCATGACCAAAGTGAATTTTCTTCCAAACATGTAGCTCCTCAACATTTTAAGGGCATGGATTATAACTACTAATTCTAAATCATAAACTATGTAATTATTTTCATGATCCTTTAAATTTTGTGATTGATATGCTACAATGTGGCCTTCTTGCATCAAACTCCCCCTAGGCCCTCTAGGAACGCATATATATAGAATTTGAAGTTTTTATCCATGTATGTTATTTTCAGCACTAGAGCCATTGTAAGCAACTTTTTCAAATTTTCAGAACTCTCCTGACATCGGGGAATCCATTAAAAATTAACCACTTTCCTTTGAAAGGAGGTTATAGGGTGGGCCAATTTGGAGAACCCCTCTATAAACCAATGATAATAAATGATTATTCCCATAAACAATTTGATATCTTCCACATCCTTTAGCATTGGCCACTCCATAATAGCCTTCACCTTTTCTATATCTACTGTGATCCCTTCTTCTAAAATTACATGGCTCAAATATTGAATTTTCTTATCATAAAACTCACATTTAGTTATTTTTGCATACAACTAATTCTCCCTCAGAGTCTGAGTACTATTTCTAATCCTACTCGTGCTCCTTAACCATCTTGGAATACACTAATATATCATCGATAAAAACCAGTACAAACTTGCCCATAAATTTACTGAACACTCCATTCATTAGAAACATGAATGTGGCAAGTGTGTTCGTGGGCCAAAAGGGAAATACTATGAACTCGTAATGCCCCTAACGAGTTCGGAATGTTGTCTTTAGGATGTCCTCCTCTCGTATTCTCAAATGGTGGTATCTAGACCAGAGATCTATCTTGGAGAATATAGTTTCCCCCTTTACTTGCTAAAAAAGGTCATCTATCCTGGGCAGTGGGTACTTATTTTTACTGTTAACTTATTTAATTGCCTATAGATGATACAAAACCTGAAACTTCCATATTTCTTTTTTCCAAACAGAACCGGTGCCCCCCAAGGGGATACACTAGGTCTGATGTACACCTTTTCTAGCGACTCATGTAATTGAATCTTCAATTCCATTAACTCAGTTCCATTAACTTAGGTATTTTCATCCGGTAAGGGGCTTTAAAAATAGGTGCAGCTCTAGGTACCAATTTTATTGAAAAATATATATCTCTTTTTGGTGGAAACCGTGGAATTTCTTCTGGAAACACATCTATAAAATTTAAAAAACATTTATCTCTTCCAATTTTGTTTCCCTGCTCTCTAAATGGTCTTATATCTTAATATAAAAAGATTACAACCTCTTCTAGCCACTTTATTTAACTACAGATTTTATATTAAATGTAACGATACAAGTCTAGGAATTCCTTTTATAACCTGAATCTTGTCATCCTCGAACACACAAGTCATTTTTTCTCCAAATATTTTACGATAGCTTTATGCTTTTCTAACTAGTCCATGCCAATTAGTGCATCATAAGAACCCATGGGAAATACATTCAAGTTAACAAGGTTTGATTTCCCATATAATTCAATTATACAGTTCGGAGTCAAGTGGGTAACCTTTCTTTCTCCTCCCATAGAAAGCTGCAATAACCAGAAGTTTTTGTATTTTTCGGTTACCAAATTACAAATTTCCACAATTTTTTGGCTAACATAGCTCATGTCGGCACTAGGGTCAATTAAGATAGAAATAGAGTGATCTTGAATTTTACCTTTGACATCCACCATCCTGGACTGATGTTTCGCTTGGCGTTCCTCCAGTTTTGTGCTAATGCGGTGTAACATACCTCAGTCCCTTCAATTTTTTAATTTTCAATTTTTGTTTCAAAATAAATCTTTCCTCCCTGAATTATGTATTTAATCAAGATAGGGAAATTTCACATTGAAATACCTTACCACAAATTCCCTAAGAATTTTGTTGTTTCTTTTAAATTAAAAGGTGTCACTCCAAATAAGAGGTATAATTTTGAGTCTATGGTTTTCTGAAATCCTATCATTGTATTTCCTTACCCATTCTAGTGACTAACCATGTTATTAGACTATGGTTGAGGGAAATATCCCCATTTACCCTACCAACAATATTACAACCTAAAAGTTAGGGAAACAATACTTCCGTTGGGCATGGCTACTTTGGGCGCATTACACACATATTAAATCCTAGATTACTAACTTAACTCTCCTCCCTAAGTTCTAACTAATACATCGAATGTGTTATACCCATGGTACCACACCATGGTGCCTTACCTTAATATGACCCCATATGAACTGCATTGTTTCCCCTTGGAACTTTGGTCACCCTCTCATACACCTCCATGTTGGAGGCTACCCTATGTAGATCAAGTGACCTTGGCAACATTGGGATTGATGGTGGATTGTGCATAGTGGAGATGATAGATAGGACATCAATGGCTCAGATCCATTTGCCTAACCCTAAACTGTTGGTAACCCTATCTCCTCACTCATTTCGCTATTGGTTGTTCCTCTTAGCGGAAAAAATGCATCCCTTGGTTCCTTCCCATCACCTATCCCTCAGCGTTAGCACAGATTCCATGCTACTCCACAGCCATATCCCTCCTCCAGGTATACTTATTTATTGTGATGGTTTTAGTGTTAGGTGGTTTTTTTTTTCTATTTGTTTCGTGAAACCCTTAATATATTTAATCCTCGTCGCTTGTCTATTGTGGGTTCTTCTCAAACCACTGGTAGGATTTTTCCTTCCTCTACAAGAGTAGATCACAGTTCCAAGGTTAAGCTTCGTCATGATATTTTCGCAGTAGGGTAATTTTCTCCTGGATTCAAACCCTTTTGCAGCCATTGTTTTAATTTGTTTCCATTAATGGGTTCACGTTTTTTTTTTTTTTAAGTGTGAATGCGTTGTCATCTCTTGCAGGAACACCAGAACTAGAAGGGTCATCGACATAGGTTCTTGGTTGCCTGATTACCCACTTGTTGTCCGACTACGTTCCTCTATTCTATCAGGTATGCTCTTCATAACTTGAATGTTAGGTAAAAGAAGGGATTTTGTGTTGGGTTCAGGATCTGATTAGCATGAATCTTCATTACGATTTATTGAGAGTTCCATTGCTAATTATCCTCCATATATAGTCTTCATTTCCTCTTTATTGTGTTTGGGGACAAGCAGGATACCATGAATTCTTTCTACCGACCTAACCCCTATGCCCTCACTTGTTTATTTTGGTGGAATATAAATGTTGAACTCGTTTTCCCTCACTAGTTTATTTATGGAGGAATAGAAATGTTATAGTCATTTGGTGAATCCGTTGGGGCTTTATTTGGTCAACATTCCCCCTTCACACCTCTCTGGTGTTGCTCCATTCGAAAAGGTTTCCCTTCGTAATTCAACCTTTTTCCACTCTGCAATTGTTTCTATCATTCACATAATTATGTTTGGCTTCAATTCATTCCCTAGCATAACTTGATTGATGAATTAAATCTAGAAGGGTAACCATCCAGTATCTTACGCAAATAGGGTTAACCTCCCTCTGGTCATTCCCCACAGCAATCTTAGAGTGTCTTTCCCTTTATTGCATACACAGAGTTCATGGGTTGCTCTGTGGTTTTTATTTTTCTAAATTCCTGCAATTAAGGTAATTTTTTTGGTAACGGTTTCTATTGTTATGTCTTACATTCTCTATTATTATGGTTAAATGCTAGAGGGATTCTTCCCTACACATAGACCCCTCATTCATTCACACCTATTTTTCCATGACTACACGGGTGACCTATTGAGTTATATTTGAGTTGTAATTAGTTAACTCGGTTTACTGAGTTAAGTCCAGTTAAATTAGTTCCAAAATGTTTGAGGAACTAATAGTGAGTTAACAGTTAGTTGATGCATTAATGCACTCAACTAGTGCTACTCTAGTTAACTAAATATTCCCTCATCGGAAACTCATGCATGTCTATTATGAGAAAGACCCAGTTGAGATTAATGTTCATGTTAGGCCCCTATACTACTAGTGTAACCCCTTATTGTTATTAGTGCAACCCCCTTAATATATTGATGTAGCCATGTAGTGCCCATATTGTTACTATTGTACCCCATAGAAGCCCACTATTATTATTATTGTGCCCTTACATTATTATTGTTATGTCGGCTCTGATTATATTATGACCCCTTAGACTCCTATATATAGAAAGGAGGTCTTTTCATTTGTATCATCGAAGAATTGTTCATTTGTGTAATGTAAAGAAGGTTTCCCCCTCGAAGAGGCTGAATTATAAGGCATTGATCAATCTTTACTATATTTTCTTGAGTTGGTTTCATAAGAGTTCAAGTATAGTTTACTATCAGTTGCATGTGTTTTCTCATGGAGAAAACTCATGCATGCAGTCAAGGATTCATCCTTGAGGATTGCACAGTTTTGAAGGCTTGTTTTTCCACTTGGTAAGAGGCTAATCATCCACAAGGAATGACACAAGGAAATAGGAGCTTTGGAGGGAAGAGAGGAAGACTGGAGAGAAACCAAGATTGCCTGTGAGCATCTGTGAGGATTGTACTAAGAGCTAGCTAGTTGTGAGAGCTAAGGCTTTGTATAATACCTATGTATTTCCACTATGTATGATAATACAATAGTATGGGGTTTTATCTTAGACTTTTCCCAAAGTATTTTCATGTGTATTGTGCCATTGATTCTTCTTCTTTTGGTTATATTGTTCAACTTGATCTTTAGGCTTCTGCAAATTGATAGTAGAAGCAGGTTATAGTATTCTGCTTTGATTTATATCACAAATTTTCTACAAATATATGGCACTTGGGTTTTTTATGGTAATAGCACACAGAACGCATAGATCAAACTATGTATGCTATTTTAAATCTTTGTTGCTCAATATATATTCAGTTTCCATTTTTGTTACTTAAGACATATGTTGTCTCAAAGAATTTGTGCCAAGATTAAGATTTATATGTCTATTTTCTCAAGTGCAATGAACTCTCATACCGATACAGTGATTATGATTTAATAGAGTCTGTGTTTTTACCAATTCAAAATGCATATTGTTTCTGGTACTTCCAAATCAGCTACTAAATGTTTTTATTTAAGAGTTCCAACTACTAAATCTGATTTTGTCTCTTTCTTAAGGAATTTGTAAATCATAATTTTATTTATCTCGTTGTAGTGATAATAGGCGTAGAATTTTTCTATATGTATTTATATGCATTTTAATTCCAGAATTTTGATGCCTCGCTTTTTTCTCGTTTCTCTTATTCCTAGTATTCTCGAAATCTCCTGGTAGTGCCAAACTTGTTTATGTATACACATATGTACTTCATTAAATGATTTTGTCTTTGTAAATATTCAAAAGACATTTAACATAAATGCTCGGATGCATTTCCCCACCTTCCATACTTGGCATAACCTCACATATTCTACTACATGCATCAGTATTTTTCCATGGCATTAGATTACAGAGGGCAATGCTGATATTATAGACTTTTTATAGCCCCTAATTGTTGTGCCACTCATATAAATTTTCGTGCCTAATTCAACAGAGGAAATTTTATCTACTAGTTTGTACACAAATGATTTACATAAGAGATTAAATCTATGCTATCACATCTACAATCATGTTATTTTTTTTCAATTATAACAAAATTGATTATTCTCTATTTACTGTAACATTTCTAACCTGTAATTTTCAACAAACAATGTTACAGTCCTTAATCAACTCTGAAATTCTATGATACACATGTGTAGATTCACCAACTATTCCAGCTACATAGATGTTAGTAAAAGAACAAAAATGCATTAAAAATTGTAGATCTTACCAGAAAATTGAAGTCGTGCTCACTATAAAATCTGCACTAGAGTAAAACACTGACCACCCAACCTCGAATATCCCTCCAATTCCCCCTTGAGACAAGATTTCTTTTTCCATAGAATCAACAACCCCATTGATTCCCTCTATGGGTAGCTTATACCCTTCTTCATGATATTATTTCCATTTCAGTGATGTCCCATTTTTATGGGGTTTATTGCTCACTTGCCTAGGCTTTTTCCTTAAAACCTCGCCTTTTTATCCCGTGGGGATTTAAGTGCAACCAACTTAGCATATTTCTTCAAATAATAAATTATAAGGGATTTTATCTCCCATCCTTTAGTCTTCTCTAGAATTTTGTCTAGAATCATTATCATGAATAATTTATCCAATCTCATTTACTAATGAGATATTTTTTTTCCGGAATTAGCAACCAATCTCATTCTCGAGTGTCTTCGCCAAGTACTTGAGGTTCCTTCAATTTTTTAATTATTACTAACAAAAGTACTTATTTACAAAAAATTATCCAAAGTATCTTCATGGCTTTGTTTCTATTATTACTGTAGAAAATACACTAGTAGGTTAACCTAATAATGCAGTATAAATCAAAGCATAATACTATAACCTACTTCTACTATCAATTTGCGGAAGCTTAAAGATCGAGCTGAACAATAGAACCAAAAGAAGAAGAATCAATGGCACAATACACATGAAAATACTTTGGGGAAAGCCTCAGCTAAAAACCCCACACTATTGTATTATCATACATGGTGGAAATACATAGGAATTATACAAAGCCTTAGCTCTCACAGCTAGCCAGCACCCAATAAAATCCTCACAGATGCTTACAAACAATCTTGGCTTCTCTCTAGCCTTCCTGTCTGCCCTCCAAGCTCTTATTTCCTTGCGATGTTCCTTGTGGATGATTCCCAGTTCCCAAGTGGAAAACCTCCTTTCAAAACTGTGTAATCCTCAAGGATAAATCCTTGACTGCATACATGAGTTTTCTCCATGAGAAAACACATGCAACTGACAGTACATTGTCCTTGAACATTAATATCAACTGGGTCTTTCTCAGAATAGACATGCATGAGTTTCTGATGAGGGAATCTTCAGTTAACTGGAGTAGCACCAGTTGAGTGCATTAATGCATCAATTGATTGTTAACTCACTATTAGTTCCTCAAACAGTTTGGAACTAATTTAACTGGACTTAACTCAGTAAACTGAGTTATCTAATTAAAAATTAAATATAACTCAATGTTATCTCCTAAATGTAAGGGATAACTCTTGCATGACTTTAGAAAGACTTCTAACTTGAATTTCTCCAACTAATTAATTTAAAATTAATTAATTAATTATTTCCAAGTAGTTGTTAAGACTAAATTCGATTTTAATTCACAATTTAATTCAAGGACAAATTAAATTGGAATATTCTTGTTTCCATATTTCAACACTCCCTCTCAACAAGAAAGCAATTATCTGCCACCTCGATCTTGTCTCTATGGAACTTGAATTTACACTTTGACAATGCCTTTGTCAAAATGTCAGCATCTTGCTCCTCTGTCGAAATATACTGCAGCAACATGATCCTCCTCACTACACAGTCTCTGAGATGATGATATCTGATGTCAATGTGCTTGGACATATCATGAAATACTGGATTCTCAGAGAGTTTGATACAACTCTGATTATCACAATAGATCACAGTTGGCTCCATCCTCTAATAAAAAAAACCAACTAGGATTTTCCACATCCAGATGGCCTCACATGTTGCCTGACTTGCAGCCATGTATTTTGCCTCTGTCGAGATGAGTGCAACTGACCTCTGTTTCTTGTTGTACCAAGAAACTGCCACTGACCCAAGGTTGAAAATCCCTCCTGATGTGCTCTTCCGATCTGATGGACTCCCTACCCAATCTGCATCAGTGAATCCCTATAGCTTCACTCCCTCTGTTTGTTTGTACCATAATCCATACTGAGATGTGCCTCTAAGGTATCTCAATACATGCTTTGTTGCCTTCCAAAACATCTTGGTAGGCTAAACCATTATTTGACTCACCTGGTTCATCGCATAACATAGATTTGGTCGTGTGTTCACTAAGTACATCAGTGAACCCACAAGCTGCCTGTACATAGTAGCCTCTACCACTTCTCTTGAAGTAGAAGCCTCTTTCCTCCAGTTACCTGCTAGAGGAGTCTGCATGGTCTTGCACTTCTCCATGTGGAATCTCCTGATTATCTCGTTGGCATACTTGCCATGAGACAAAAATAACTCCCCATCCTTCTGACACACTTCCATGCCAAGGAAGTAATGCATGAGACCCATGTCTTTCATCTGAAATTCTCTTGCAAGGTCCTCCTTGCAAGACATGATCAACTGATCATCACTAGTCAATATGAGATCATCAACATAAAGAATGATGGTCAACAACTTACCTTTCACCATGATGTGGTATAGGTTTTCATTTGCTTCACTCTTTTTGAAGCCCAACCTGATGAAGTAGTTGTTTATCATAGTTTACCAAGCACGAGGTGCTTGGTTCAGCCGATACAACACTCTCTTGAGTTGGCACACATGCGACTCATGATCAAAGGTCTCAAAACGTTCCAAGTGCTTTATGTACACCTCTTCCTTAATCTGGCCATTGAGGAATGCAGTCTTCACATCCATCTGATGGATCTTCCAACCCATTTGTGCCAATAGTGCCAACATAGATCTAATAGATGAGTACCTTGTGACAGGAGCAAAAGTCTCATCATATTCAATCCCCTCGACCTGTGAAAAGCCATGGGCAGCAATTTTTTCCTTATACTTCTCCACACTACCATCAGCAGCTTGCTTTACCTTGTAAAGCCAACGAAAATTCACAACTGACTTTTTCTTCGGTCTCGGAACCACATCTCAAACACTGTTATGAACTATGGAGTCATACTCCTCCACCATAGCATCAACCCAAATCGACTAATGCATTGCTTCCTCAAAGGAAGATGGACTGGTCCCAACACATTCCCCAACAAGGGCCATGTATCCAGTGTACCTCTCAAGTGACCTCCTTTGTCTGTGCAGAGAAGATGGTGCTCCCACATTCTCTCTCACATCCTCCAACAATCTGTGAGCTTCTCTTGTGCGTTTCCATCCATCTCTGGAATACTCTTCTTGAGTGGATATATCCACTCCTAGAACCTTTACATGCGGCTACTCTGCATCAGTCTGAGGCTCCTCCTCCTTTGGAACCAACAGTTCCTCCACAACCTGTAGTTGGAGCTCCCTCTCAAGGGAAACTCGCATGGCCTTCCGCTCATCAAACTTGAGATCTCTAACGAACCACTACCCTCCGACTGGTAGGCAAGTACACCTGATAGTTGTGAGGTGTATCAGCGTACCCCACAAATATCCCCAACTCTTCTTTTATCTCAAGCTTCTTCCGTGCATCCTTTGTCACATAGCAATATACCAATGAGCCAAAGATCTTGAAGTGACCCACATATGGTCTCTTACCAGAGAAAGCTTCCTCTGGTGTCTTCATCCCAAGTATGCAATGCGGGCTTCTATTCTGCAAATAGACTGTTGTGTTGCATGCCTCAACCCACAAGTGAAGTGGTAGACCTTGGTCATGCAGCATTTCCTGTGCTACCCCTACAATAGTTATGTTCTTCCTCTCTGCCACCCCATTTTATTGTGGGTTATGAGGTGTCGTCAACTCTCGTTTAATTCCTTCCACTACACAGAAGTCCTTAAACTTTTGAGACAAATATTCTCCACCATTTTCGCTTCTCGAGGCCTTGATCTTCTTCCCTAACTCTTTCTCTACCAAAGCTTTGAACTCTCAAAACTTTGTGAAATTTTGATCCTTCTTCTGCATGAAATAAATCCAGCATTTACGTGAATAGTCATCAATGAAAATCACATAATACCTTTGCTTCACTGTGGATGCTGTTGAGAATGGTCCACACAAATCAGTATGAACTCACTCTAAGATAGTCTCTTCTCGATTGTCTCGAACACGAAAGGAAGACTTGGTGTTATTTCCCAAGGTAAAACCTTTGCATTTGTCAACTTGCTCAAGTTTACCTTTGGGAAGTCCTGTAGATATCTGCTACATTGTCTTGAAAGCCCCGTGATGCAAATGGCCCAACCACCTGTGCCACAACTTGCCAATGTCTTGGCTTTGCACCAATTCTACTTTCGTACTCAATTTGCATAATCATCTACCTCTAGTTTATAGATATTCTTCACCTGAATCCCTATCCTCTTGGTCTGACCCGTGGCTATGTGTCTTAGGAATGCCTTTCCTTTACTAAAGACAACATCGTAGCCTTTGTCCTCCAACATCACGACTAATACCAAGTTCTTCTTTAGTCCAGGCACATACATCACATCTGTCAAGGTGAGAGGAGATCCATGCTCCCTCTGAAAATAAACTGGGCCCACTCCTGAAACACTATACCTTTCATCGTCACCCATATTTATATGCATCTTGAGGTCTTTCTCCTCCAAGGCACTGAATAAATTTTTATCACCGGTCATGTGGAATGAGGCTCCACTATCAAGATACCAGACACAACCCATCATCAATGACACCATGAATGCAATGAGGGTAAAGTCCATTTCGAACTAAGAGGCTAATGCCTCACCTTCTGATCCTTTTGAGGATCCCTTCTTAGAATTATTCGATGGGAAATTAGTCATGTAATGTCCCATCTTGTGACAATTAAAGCATCTTACTTTAGATATGCCACCCTTCTTCCCTCCATGAGAAGAATTCGATTTGAAATGGGAAGCTTTCCCCTTCCCTTTCCTTTCCTTACTTACTAAGGCCAGATTTTTTTCATCATCATTCTTGGATGAAGAACCATCTCGTGTACTCCTCCTAATCTCCCCCTACATAAGATCCGACCACAATCATTCCCAATCTCGCAGTTTCTCCCTTCCATTCACAGAGTCCTGGTAGTTATTCCAACTCTTTGGAAGGCCAAGGAGAGAGAGGCTTACCATATCATCATCGATAGTAGTTATTCCCACGCTGCCAAGCTCATCTTTGTAGGTGGTGAGCTTGTTCAGATATGTGGAAATAGTATCACTCTTCTCCATCTTAATTCTTCAAAGCTTATCCTTGAGTGCCAATTTCCTTTGGGCGCTACTATTCTGGTAGAGGTCCTTCAATGTCTTCCACATTGAAATAGAGTATCCTTCCCATGGAGACTCGAGACAATATGGTCTCAAACTCCCTCAAAGATGATTCATCTCGCCTTCGCCACACACTTCTTCCACTCAGCCAATTCTTGTGCATTAGTTGAAGCTGGCTTTGGGATTTCTTGATCAATGAATTCCTTCAAGCCATTGTCTTCTAATACAGCCTCCATTCTATCTTTCCATGCTATGTAATTCTAGATACCTTCCAAGGCATACTCGAGTCTCAAGCCATAGAACGCCATTGGCCAACCTTGAAGTATGATATGAATTTGATTTGTACATGCAACCTCGAACTTAAAACTTTGAATTCTCTTCTCAGTATATTGTTCACACCTTTGATACCATGTAGAAAATCTACTGGTAGGTTAACCTGATAATCCAATATAAATCAAAGCATAATACTATAACCTACTTCTACTATCAATTTGCGGAAGCTTAAAGATCGAGCTGAACAATATAACCCGAAGAATAAGAATCAATGGCACAATACACATGAAAATACTTTGGGGAAAGCCTCAGCTAGAAACCCCGCACTATTGTATTATCATACATGGTGGAAATAAATAGGAATTATACAAAGCCTTAGCTCTCGCAACTAGCCATCTCTCAATACAATCCTCACAGATGCTCATAGGCAATCTTGGCTTCTCTCCAGCCTTCTTCTCTGCCCTCCAAGCTCCTATTTCCTTGAATTTTTCCTTGTGGATGATTCCCAGTTACCAAGTGGAAAACCTCCTTTCAAAACTGCACAATCCTCAAGGATAAATCGTTGACTGCATGCATGAGTTTTCTCCATGAGAAAACACATGAAACTGATAATACACTGTCCTTGAACACTAATCTCAACTGGGTCTTTCTCATAATAGACATGCATGAGTTTCTGATGAGGGAATCTTTAGTTAACTGGAGTAGCACTAGTTGAGTGCATTGCATCAATTGATTGTTAACTCACTATTAGTTCCTCAAATAGTTTGGAACTAATTTAACTGGACTTAACTTAGTAAAGTGAGTTAACTAATTACAACTCAAATATAACTCAATCTTATCTCCTTAGTTTAAGGGATAACTCTTGCATGACTTTAGAAAGACTTCTAACTTGAATTTCTCCAACTAATTAATTTAAAATAAATTAATTAATTATTTCCAAGTAGTTGTTAAGACTAAATTCGATTTTAATTCACAATTTAATTCAAGGACAAATTAAATTGGAATATTCTTGTTTCCACATTTAAACAATTACCAACACAATAATTAAAAACAACATTACATAATAGAGGGATATTACATCCTTCCCCCCTATACTCACACCATCCTTAGTGTTTAATTCATAGGTACTTTCTGTTAAAAAAGTGTTGGAAAAATTTTATGCATTTCATCTTCTCGCTCCCAAGTAGCCTCATCGGAGGTATAGTGCTTCCATTGCACTTTAACCTGAGCGATGACTCGATTCTAGAGCCAGATCTCTTTCCGATCGAAAATTTAGAGCGGTTATGCCATGAAGTCTCCTTCGGGTTCCACCTGTAACATTTTCCGGTCAATAATATGAGTGTTATCATGTACATACTTCTTAAGTAAGGAAAAATGAAAAATGTTATGAACTTTAATGTGAATGGGTAGTGCTAGTTGATAAGCTTCAGGCTCGCAAAACCGGGGCACTAATTTTGGACAAGCATCCATTCTTAATGTACTTCTTCTGGGTTTTACTCTTAGATAGACATGGTCTCCAAATTTAAACTCTTTGCATGATTTCTTTTTGTCTACATAACTTTTTTGTCGATCTTGTGTTTCTTTAATACTCTGCTGAATCCTTCGCACTGTCTACTCCATTTCTCGTAATGGATCTGGCCCAAGAATCAATCTATCCTCTAGTTGACTCAAACTAAGGGGTGTATGGCATTTTTTTCCATACAAAGCTTCAAAAGGGCTCATTTTTATGTATGCCTGGTAGCTATTATTGTAGGAAAATTTGCCCAAATGTAGAAAGTCCTCCCATTTTATTGGTCAATCCATAACATACATTCTAAGCATATCTTCTAAAATTTGGTTGGTTCTTTCTGTTTGTCCATCCATTTGGGGATGGTATGTCGTACTGAAGTCTAATTTGGTGCCCATGCGACCAAATAGTGCCTTCTAGAAGTTATAAGTAAATTTTTCATCTATGTCGAACACTGTAATCTTGGGTATTCTATGAATTCGAAAAGATCTCCTTCATGAATATATGAGCAATTTGTGTTGTACCAAACGTGGATTACATGGGAAAAAAGTGAGCTACTTTACTTAACGTATCTACCACCACCATGATGGAATCATGTTGTCTTTTTTTTCTAGGTAGCCCTATAATAAAGTCTAAGGAAATGATTTCCCAATTCCATTCGAGAACAAGAGGGGATTTAGCAACCCAGCCAAGTGTCGATACTCAACATTTACCTGTTGACACTCCAAACACTTTTTTGAATATTCAGCCACTTCTTTCTTCATTCCCGGCCAAAAGAATTTTTGTCTTAATTTGTAAACATCCTCTTGTAACCTGGGTTCCCAGCATAAGGTTTTTTATGATATTCATCAACTATCAGCTACTTCAAATCATGAACATCAAGAATATACAATATGTTCTTATAAATCAAAAACTTTTCAACATTTTCAACATAACCAAGAACATCAATTTGCTGTAATTTTCTTGGATTTCCAAATATTTTGGGTCACTGGCCATGGAGCTCTGGCTTTTCTCTAGAAAATCAATGTTAATTCTACTAACAACCACCTCCATGAGATTGTAGGCATGCTTGCTCAAGGCATCCTCTATCTTGTTCTCTTTCCCGTTAATGTGTTTTATGTTGAACTCAAACTCACTAAGAAATTCCATCCATCTGGCTTGTCTATCATTTAAGTCTGGTTGACTGAAAATGTATTTCAGACTGATATGGTCTGTTGTTAGGATAAATTTGTTTCCTCACAAGTAACGCCTCCACATTTTTAAGGAATGTATGACAACGACTAACTCCATATCATATACTACATAATTTATTTCATGGGTCTTTAATTTCCTAGATTCATAAGCTATTAAAGAGTTAGCTTGTAGCAACACACCCCCTAGTCCTTCATTACTAGGATGAGTGCAAATTGTGAACTCTTTATTTGGATCTGCTAATTTTAGGATGGGAGTTGTTCTAAGTAATTGTTTAAGCTGATCAAAACCTTTTGGACAGTCTGCAGTCCATTCTAACTTTACCCCTTTTCTTTGTAAAGATGTAATGGGATGTGCTATTTTAGAGAACCCTTCTATAAATTGGTGATAAAACCTTATTAATCCCATAAAATACCGAACAAAAGATACATCCTTCGGTGTAAAGGAGATAATTTTTGTATAAAACTTGTCATTCATGTTGAATAGAATAAATAAAGAAAAATAATTTAATGTTAGTTATAAATAAAACGTTTCATCACTTTTAAAAATAATATTTAAATATTAATTTTTTAAGGTAATGATAAGTTTAAAAAATTTATAATTACAACATTTTAATGATGTGTTGGGAAGTGCAATTATTTCTTTGTTAAAGAAAAAGTTGACATTGAACATATATGATGTCAATCATGATAACTAATGTCGTTAAGATTGAAATAGTTTATAAGATCTTAAGAGAATAATTTGAATAGAGATGATGGTTGGAATATTAGCATAAGTTGGGTCTATGTGTCTTCTTAAGTATGTAATAAAAAATTTATAGATTTCCTTTTTCTATGTATGTTCCTTATTTGTTTATATGGTTTACGTTTTTAGCTTTCTCTGTTGGTTTGAGTATTTTATCTTCTTGATGTTTCTTAGCCCCTATTAACTTGTATTTTAGGTTAGACCTTGTTTATTTTATTTATTCCTTGTATTTTCTATAGGTCTTGCACCCCTTATTTTTTACCTTGTTTCTTGAATCTTTTATTATTATTATTTTGAGTTTGAATTTTATTAATTTAAATTATTTGATTAATTTTATTTATGGCATTGTTTCTCATAAGTTGTATTTGTATTTATTAATATGGTCTTGACTCCATTATTTATTAATAGGGTCCTTATTCCTTCTATTATTTTTAACTTCGCTCTTTGTTTGAAAGTTTGACTTTGAAAGTTTCTTTTCTTTTTATATATATTTAAACCTATTCTAGATATTTGATCCTAAATATTATTGTTAATAATAATAAAAATATTATTTATAAACTATTCGTTTTTTATTGAAATTATAAAATAAAAATATATTGTTTATAATCTAACCATTTATTATAACAGTTAATTAAATCTTGAGTCTCTACATTGCTCTCTATTTATACTTGTGTCACGATTTGCTTCTTCATCTTGTCCTAACAATGAACC
This sequence comes from Pinus taeda, assembly GCA_000404065.3. Classification (NCBI taxonomy): domain Eukaryota; kingdom Viridiplantae; phylum Streptophyta; class Pinopsida; order Pinales; family Pinaceae; genus Pinus; species Pinus taeda. Next base: position 154,641 of record APFE030627739.1, on the reverse strand, counting down.
ACACTCGATGGTTCAAAACATATCGAGAAATGAATTTTGATGTGATTATCGCCGAAAACATGTCTTGAAAATTTGATATGGATCACAGAAACCTTAATTCAATAAGAATAAGAGATTATTTGAAAAAAAAATAGCATTTTATTTTATACTAGAAAAAATTAAAATAAATGTTTCAATATCACCAGAGTTTCGTTGACTTAAGAGATCAAAAAGGTTAGTAGTGTGAAAAGTATTTTGAAGTTTAGAATGAATGTGAGTATAAGCTAAGCAATTCAAAATGCATTGTTTTTTATCTTCAACACTCTTAATGTAGTGAAGGTGACAGACTCTTTCTTTTTTTTGTGTAAATCAGATAGTTATATTATATAACAAAATAGTGTACAAAAATTCTGCTGAAGCAGATGGACGACTGGGACAGACTACCCAGCAAGACTAAAATGCCTGAAGCACACCACGCAGGGCGGCAATGGCAGACCTTATTCGCAGACATCACGCGGGTCGATACATAGAAGACCGAGACATTGACATTGTTAAACACAGAGAAGGCCATAGGAAGCCGAAGACCCATAAAAGAGGACAAAAAGAGCAGAGGCAGAGGCTAGATATGCTTGCCCAACAGACCAATGTGTCCAGGCCCATTTGTGCAACATGGGTGTTCACCCGGGCTTGCATAACATTCAGTAAATTGTCGCCCTGCTACGTAGCATTAGAAGTCTGAGGGGCGGTAGGGCCCTGGTTGATGGTGTCTCTAAGCAGCTTAATAAGAAGAGTAAGCTTGCGGTCAACGACATGGATAGCATCCTGAACCCTGGTGATGCGACTGTCCAGAGTGTTGTTGAAGTCCAAGATTTTGGCCATCTGAGCGTCGGTTAAGTTCACTTCCGTGATAATTTTTGGCCTTTCCTTTTCCATGGATTCTAGCGCTTTGGCTATCAGCGTCTTTGTGCGCCAGCTTTCCGCTTTGGTGCGCACGAACTGAGTAGCCCTCTTAGATGGGGTGCCTGGATCATGCAGCCAATCCACTTATGCCGCTACCTCCTCCTCCGTACGACCTCTCTCTTCCTGTTTTACCTTGTCCTCCAGATCCGCCACCTTGCGCTTGTGCTTGGCAATGGCTCGGGTCTCATACCCTCTCTTTGCTTCATAGAGGTCCTGATTCACTGCTGCGCAGCGGCTACCACCCGCATCCATGAATTTCCTGTTATGCCTTCTCCCACTACACTGATTATCGTTGGCAGAAATTTTTTCACCCTTCACTTGAACAGATGTGGGATGAACTGGGTTGCGATGTCTTGCTTTATAGCATCTCCGTTTATGAAATCGCCTGAGGATGGTAGCTGTCCCGCTTAATCTTCGGGTACCGATGCCATAAATGGAAATTAGGTTCGCATAGACGAGGCCGTTGCAGGCTGAATCATCGAGGAAGTGGCTGCTCATGCCTTGATTTCCTTGATGCCAAGTCTGCTGTACGGTAGAAAGATCATAACGGTGATTGGAAGTGGCGGGGGTACTCCGTGTGTCAGCCTGCTGATTTCTCTTGTTTCGAGCTTCAAGTTCCTCTTCTTCAATATGGTGTGACATAAATGTTCTGGGTGCCTTTCCATGCAAATTCCTGCCAGAGGTGACTGGTTGGCCAGTGCCGCTGCAGTTGATTCGATAATTTGAACCGTGACGATCGAAACTTGTGCTGGCATGCCGCCGCCAGGACGATCCCTGTCCTGGATGTCCTGTCACTCCATCACTGTGGTCATGATTATTGCTGATGCCGATGGTTTTCTCATCCCGGTGCCTGGTACTGGGGCCGTCACCCCTTAGGATGAGTCGACGTGGATATTGTCCTTTTCCGCCAGCTGTGCGCATTTCATCTTGAGGGTAGGGCAGTCTACGTCCTGCCAACAACTGTTCGTGATGAGGTGCGGTGTGTCAACCCCGTGGTTTTCCAGGAAATCGGCCATGCCATTTGCCTTTCTTCTGATAGATTGGAAGACAGTACCTCTCAGATCTGCTATCAATTCTGCTATATTCTCGGTAGCCTTCGCCAGTCTCCAATGTTTGGTGACTTTACTGGGTTGAGTTCCTGCTTGAAGGCGCTTAGCCGCAGAGATTGCCAAAGAAGAATCCCCCTCCACTATGAAATTACCCTGTCTGAAGGACCTGAGGATCCTTAGACCTTGCTCCATTGCTGCGAATTCTGCTTCATTGTTCGTTCATTCCCCCAACGACCTGCAAAAAATGTGGATTATATCTCCTCTGTGATTACGTATGACTCCTCTGATTCCTGCAATACCCGGGTTACCCCTCGAGGCTCCATCAAAGTTCAATTTGAGGCAAGCTTCAGGAGGCAAATGCCAACTGTGAAGTTGAGAAGAGGTGAGGGCTCTGTTTCCTCCGGAGGGGCAACTACTGAAGGCTTCCAGTTGAAAATTCTTTAAGATGCGTAAGTCCTTTCCCGTTGGTTTATCATTTGGGTCAACTTTGCATTTTGCCTGAACCAGTTGTTTGATATTGATGAATATGGATTCTTTTGCGCATTCAATACTTCGGTTTTCTTCTGTGAAGACTCGTCTATTCCTTTCTTTCCATATTGTCCAAGTAATGAACCCTGGGGTGCATTTCCAAATGATGTCCACGTTGTTCATACTAGAGAAGTTTTTCCTCCAATTGGTAATCGAATCTTGAATGGAGTACCTGTTCCGATCTGTGTCTTCCATTATTGCTTCCATCCATAGCCATAACTGGGATGCCCATTCACAGCAGTTGAAAAGGTGATTCATCGTTTCCTCCTCCTGCAGGCACATGTGGCATTTCGAAGGTCCCTGAAAACCTTTTCTTCGTAGGTTCTCCCAAGTTAGAGTCCTCTTCTGCATAAGAAGCCACAGAAAGGTTCTTATTTTCGGCCATTGAAAGTTATCCCAAACTTTGTCGGCCCAAGGAACAGTATCGGGTTGTTCTTCTCGTTCGATTATGCTTCTTGCTTCTTTAAGCGAGAATTCCCCGTTACCTTTCGGTCCCCACCTGAGCTTGTCATTTTCAATAGCTAGTCTGATCTTTCTTTCTTTCCTTCCATGGAGTTTTCAGAATTCACCAATCCTTATATTCACTATTAAGCTCATGAGAATTTGATCTTATTCTAGCAATGCTTAGTTTAATTTTTTACACTACACAAGATTATTATTTTTTTTTGGAGATTGAGGTTGATCACCTCCTTATAATATATTAGTTTCATATTTCCCTTTAAATCTTTATCACGCCACAATTTCCCCTTAAATTTTGATTTAATAATATTTTTTATAATATCCTTATTTTGCAAAATGATTGTTGAGAAATGTGTTGTCATTGATGTCAATATCAGGGGGAGCACAAATGGATCAATGAAGAACAACTTAGAAAACTGAATACCAAGGATACCATTTACAATGAGTTTCCATTTATTCCAGCACTAAGGGCAACATATCTTGGATGAGATCAACAAATCTCATTCATTTCACAGGGTCCTAACATGCTTCAATGTACTCTAATAAACTATGACTCAATATTTTCTATTATAAATTATGCCCATATATCTCAATTAAAAACATATGCTACCATGTATTAATTGATATGAAACTTTAATCTATGCCACTTATATCAATTTCTCCTAAAATATATGAAATTATTTGTGGGATAGTTAATTTATAATTAGATATGAATATGTAAGATCTTGGCATAGATATGCTTTGGGGTAATGAACTTGGTGATTGAGCTTAACCATGCATTTAAATTTGGAACATCTAAATGTAAGTCTATTATTGCTTTGCAACATCTTTATTTCAAACTATTACTTACTGATGAAAGACTTCAATGTTAACTAATAACCTGTAACATCGTTAAATCTCAACTAGACACCCTACAAGTGTCAGGGTTGTCGAAAACTCAAGTAAATTCATTTAAATGGATACATAAGACAAAAACAAAAGGACATTTTATAAATTTGTGCATTAAAAAAATTTAAGTGATTAAATTTGTATTCATCAAGCATCTACCAATATCTAATAACTTCAACATCATTAAACCTCAATTGGACAGCCTGCAAGTGGTAGGCGTGTCACCAACCATAGCAACTACATTTAGATAGATGTAGAAGACAAAAATAAAAAGGAATTTTATAAATTTGCACATTAAAACATTTAAGTGATTAAATTTTTATTCGACATGTAGCTAACAATATCCAATGACTTTCAACACCACTAAACCTCAATTGGACACCCTGTAAGTGGTAGGGTTGGCATCAACCACAATAACTACATTGAGATGGATACATAAGACAAAATTAAAAGGACATATTTTCCTATTGAAAAAAAATAAGTGGTTAAATTTTTAATTGACAACTAGGGCGAATTTGAAATTATGCAATTTTATAATGGTTTGGAATCCCATGTGCACAACGTGCAAGAGAGGTGAAATAACAGTAACGATTTCGGTAACCTATCATACCACATAAAAATGTTAGCCTTTTTAAATGCCCCCTTACCTATCTAATGCTCAAGCTACATTTGTCAATACTAAGTTCTAATGCATACTTTGTTATTGTTTATTTTGTTACGTTTCCCAATGTATTTTCACATGGCTATTTTGTTCTTGTGATATACCTTTTTCTTTTAGCCTCCATTTTGAAATTTATCCTGCCTAGTGCCATGGTGGAAGGATCCAATGGATCCACTAATTGCATAGTTTCTAATTATTATGGTGTGTTTCCTAATCGTAGCACCTACAAGGTTGTGCAAGTTGTTTATCCCTCCAAAGAAGAGCAGCTTGTGGCCTGTGTTTTTGAGGTCATTTAGAAGAACTAGACAATAAGAGTTGTGATCCGCTATAGACGTAACCCTAATCATCAGCACTTTGCATCTAGACCGTGTTGTTTTTATGGATGAACGCAGAATGAGGATCACATTCGAGAGCAGTGTGACCCTTAAGGATCTCATTGATGTCGTTGCCAATGAAGGTCTTATGTTTCCCCATTCGGCATATTGGTTGGGTATAACTCTAGGGGGAATTTTAAGCATTAGTGCTCACAGTAGTTCCCTTTTTGGGAAGGGTAGTGATGTTCATGAATTTGTTGTGGGCATGATATTGGTAGTCTTGTCTTCAAAAGATGAGGGATATGCTAATGTTGTGAGCCTCAATGAAGCATATAAGTATATAAATGTGCTCAAAGTTTCTTTGGGGGTTTTCAGAGTCATTTCTCATGTATGAATGAAGTGCAATATTTGTAAAAAGAATTTAATTTCTCAGTTGTGATTCAAATTTCTTTGATCTGATTCTTGGGATTGATTGCATTGAATAATTTGGGTAGACATTTGGAACTATCGTGTGTTTTTCATCATCAAGATAATGACGATGAACCACACTAGATTGTTCCAAATGTATGTTGAAAAATGTAACTAATGTCGGTCTTCATAATTTAATTTGAGTCATGATGTAATATATTTGTCAAAAGAAAGAAAAAGGAATTTTAATATAAAATAAATTGACTTATTAAATCATGAGTTTCATGCTTGGGTCAATGTTTTTAGGTCAAAGCCTCCATTGTAGGCTTCTAGGGTTTATGTCAAGAGTCCTTGTCCTTGTCAATATGTAAAACACCATCCTTGGGATTTATCTATTAAATAAGAAATTTATTTTTATGTAAAATAGGTTATTTAGGCCTCCTCCACCAATTCGGACTCGGCCTAGACAAGTCAACCTAATTAGAGAGGCATAAAACACTATAAAAGGGAGAAACTTGACTCATTTAGAGCACATAATCAACAAGTCCAATCTGCAGTTGTTGGAGGCGGAAAAAGGTGTGAAATTCAAGGAAGAGGAAGGAAACCCTAGCAAAGGAGAAGGACACCTTTCTAAAGCATAAGAAGTCAAATTTTCTCTCTCCTTGTCTCACTCATGCAAAGTTGTTGGGTTACTAGAAGGGTCAAAATTGCAATACTATAGCTGGGCTGAAATTCTAGAGTAACTGGGCTGAAATTTTGGATTATTGTTGGGTTGTAGTTGTTGCATAAGAAGAGATTACAGAAGTTTGTTGAGTCATTGTGGAAGGATGACTTAGTGGAGGAGGAAGGTATTTTGTGTTTAAGGTCTTGGTCTATCTCAATTTGATTTAATAGTGGAAGAGTTTGATTGGGTTTTCCCCTATAGATGGGTTTCACTGGCTAAGTGCCTGCATTTGGTGTCATTGATCTTCATGTTTTTATTTGATGATTTCTTAATGAAACAAATATAAAATAAGAACATAAAGAGAGGATAATAAGACTACATAAATATGACAAGTAATTATCAATATAAGATAATTTTCTGCCTTTCTAATTTTCTAACATGGTATCAAAGGTAAGGTGAAGAAGGAAGAAAAAAGCAGCTTGAAGATCCATTAAAAGGGTAAAAGGAAAGGATCATATAAGAGGAAGGTCTACTATCTATATCAAGAAAAGAAGACATGAAAATGAAGTCTAAAAACAAGTTAGAAGGAGACTCCAACTACAAGGCATGGAAGAAGAGGATAGATCTTATTCTCGCTAAGCATAAATTTTTTGGATATTTTCCAAAGAAAAGTTAATAAACCTATAGATGATGCAGGGAAGGAGAAATTTACGAAAATCGACATCTTGGCCATGAATATAATAATATATGGAGTAAAGGATGTTGAAGAATTAATGGCAATGGTGTTTGTTAGGATTCTTCACTACTTGATAACAATTTGTGAAGCACTTTTACAATTATCTTAGCTTGATATTCTTCTTATTATTAGTGTGTGTGTTTCATCAAACTACTACCAAAAACATAAAGACAAGAACACAAATATTGGCTCTCTGCCAGGGCCAAAACCTCTCTCTCTTAGAGAGGAACACCCTTTGGTAATTTTCTCTTATTGAAGCTTCTTATTGATCACTGCAAGAAACCTAGACCCTTGACTAGGATGTCCTCCAAGCACAAGTCAAGTACTCTCCTCTTTTCTGCACTTTGTTCCCCGACACATAGACTTCCTCCTTCTGACACTTTTCTCCCCAGCACTTTGACCTCCTTCTTTGTTTCTTGTCTAGAGATAGACCTTCCTTGAGTGAGCCTTCTAGATGAGATGTTCCTCTTCTATGCTTTGCTCAAGTAGACTTCTTCTTTTGTTTACCAAACGAGATCCTTCTTGAGATATGGGTGTATGACTATATTTTTGTTCTGTTTCCCTAGTTTTCTTACATGCGGAGGGTACCCTTAGTGAATTAGGGTCCTTTCACCTTCACTAGAGACAAAGAGTTCTTCGCTTGACTTGGGATGCCTTGTAGGCCTAATATCTATCCCAAACACAAATGAATCTTGCACTAAAATGTTACTGTTGTTATATCTGCAATTTGTCCTCCTTCTCCTCATACGTGTGACTATTTCTAGCCCTAGAAACAATCCCCTACACTTCAGTCTTCTTCCTCCTTTCTTCGCTTGTCTTGGAGACCCTTAGACTTGACTTTTCCCTTCACTTTCTCAACTTCCACCTTCGTTGATTTTAGAGATTACGTTATATGCTTTATGAGGGAGTGTACATCCTCTATATATAGACGATTGTCCCTCCTCTACGCTGACATTAGACTAACATTCTGTCTACAAGTTGACTTGACCATATCTTCACTATTTTCTTCGTTTAGCTTCATTTGGACGACGTTTCTGCATGGAGAGGACTTGGACTTTGCTTGGAGGTATTCCTATGACCTTTATACTATTGTATACATAGTGTAACATGCCCTCAAAGGGTCTTACATAAATACATTGACTCTTTAACTTCCTATAAGCACTTAAACATGTGCTTGACCTAATTCAATGAGAAATAAACTCATTGAAAAATATCATAAATATAGTTTCTCTTTTCTTGAATAAATACAATAGTCAAACTTACATTTATGAATATTGAACCTAGTTACACTCACTTCAACGCTCCCTCTTAACTAGGGAGGTATTCATATAACATTACAAGGTGTTTGGCTATATTTCAATCTTGAAGAAATCACATAATAGAAACTAGATTTGCAATCCATTTGTTATATCATCATAATAAACAACCTTGTTTCCACATCACGACCTTAACTGATAGCTATATCTCTCAATAGGTCAGAGCACAATGTTGGTGAGACTAGTGACTTATATACACCTTAGTCATTGTCTCTCAAGATACATACCCACCTGGGTGTTCACTAAGTATGACCTTCTAGGACTATTCTTGTCTTGGGTTCCCAGCCCTCAAATAATATTGGTCCTCTTGCCTACTCTTGTTTTGGATTCCCTACACATCCTCAAAGAGTATCGGATGCCAGATGATTTCCCAATCCTCCCATTCTTTCTTCCCAAGTGAAGACAATAATGTTGTGTCTATCTTGTGTCTACATTTCCATTCATGGCCTTCATCTAGACTTATAGTTGTTAGTCCTATTCTAGTGCATGACCCATGAAATGGAAAAACACAATTGTCACTTGTTTTTAATCAGGGGTGATTCAAAACTCCCTCTTGATTAGGGACTTGTCAGATCTCCCTCTTAACTAGAGACTCTTTCATTCATTTTCAACTTCTCCTTCGTGGGTCCTTCTTTGGTGTCATGAAGTCTTTGTTCGAACTTGTTCTAGGTAGGGCACCATCCATCAATCACTTTCCTTCCTAGTTTTTCATGTCATTTCTTTCTTCATGGAAAGTGGCTTTCTTTCCATATATCAGTCTTTCTTGTCATTTGTCTACTCCTTTGTCATATGTCCATGCTTTGGAATACACTTCTCATGGATGCTTCATTGTACTTGCTTGTTTACATGCTTTGACCTAGTATCCCACCATGACTTCATCATGATATTGCTTCAATATCAAATGGTGCTTTTGTTGGATGGCTTCTTCATCATGACATCTTCGTAGAGTAGAATCAATTATTTGCAACTTCCAAGGCCTTCATAGGTGTCAAGGGTCGTTCTTTGCTTTGTTAGAGTTGTCCTACCTTCTTTTGGGAGATATCTTCAATGGTTCTTTGTCTGATAATGATTCTTTGTGAGCATGGTGTTCTTCAAATGCTTGACCTCTTTCTTCATTTGCTTCTTATTAGATAGATTAGTCAACCACCTTATGCTCCCTGTGGGAGTATTTCTTCATTGCTTGCTTCTTGGACTAGTCATAATTTCTTCTTGCTTCTTAGTCATCAATCTTATCCTCCTTATGTGAGAATATACTTTTGTTGACCTTCATTTCAATGTACCATGTTCCTTCGAGCATGTCCTTGGTGAAGGAGATTCTTTCATATTTGATCATGTTATAAAACTATTCCTATGACTCAATAACATACACATGATAACATGACTCAACTTTGATGCATACATACCCCATATTGATTCTCCTTTGATCATCTTATTAGCTTCATTAGTTTTTCCTTGGTGTGGCCCTTCTTGATTCATCTTAGCCTACCTGAATATCATATTTTTCTTGAATCCCATGAATGGGACTCCCAAAGAGACATATGCTTTGGTTCATGAACCTTCTTTTGAAGATTCCATCATAGGATCTTAAAAACCCTTGCCTTGCAAATTTTTCTTTTCTTTTGATGATGGAGGCCTTCTAAGATTCTTGATCATGTTCAATCTTCTTTTATCATGGATGAGGTCCTATACTAGGTATGCTCCTTTTACATGAATATCTTCAGCTATATCTACCATGCTCCTATACTCTAGAAGATATTTCTAACCATGCATTTTGTTCTCATTATAAATGCTACTTGTTCATGAGTACCTAGAACTCTATGTACTTCATGCTTCTAGATTCTAGAAGACGTTTCTATCCATGCAATTTTTATTTTATTCCTACATGCTCCTATCCTACTCAAAACCTTGAAAGAAGAATTGCAGTAAAGAGTTTGACTTAATCATAGTAGAGATCCAGAGGATCTTCCTTATTTTTCTTATTTTCTTCTTCTTTCACCTCTTGAGTCATGTGATATTCTTACCTCTTTATTTTGTTGTTGTTGTCCTTCTTAAGCTTAGGAAAATTCCTTTTGTAGTGTCCATATTCTTAGCATCCATAGAATTGGATTTTGGATATGACTTTGTTCTTTGTGGACAAAATTTTCCAAATTTTCCCTTTCTCTTGGCTATGGTAGAAAATGCTATGCTTAAAAAATCCTTTGCGCTAGTTATTTCTGGTCATCTATTTTCAAGGACTGCATCCTTATTGTTCGCAAGTGTCATGAATGCCAAATTTACCAATGCAAGATGTGTACCCCACCCTCTCACCTACACCCCCTCATTATCATTGGTCCTTTTTCCAAATGGGGCATCGACTATATGACATGTAACCCTCGTTCAGCCAAGGGGCATGCTTATATTATCATTGCTATGGATTATTTCACCAAATGGGCTGAAGTGATGCCTACATACTTTGCAGATGGTAATATGGCGATTCAATTCCTTTTCAACCATGTTATTTCCAAGTTCAACATACCTCAAGCCATTGTCACAGACCATGGCTCCCATTTCAGAGATTACATGATGGCTGAGCTGACATCCGCATTGGGCTTGCACCACGAGGGCTCGCCCCCATATTACCCTCAAGCCAACAACCAACTTGAAGTCGTGAATAAGGTTTTGGTTACAATGCTTCAGTGTACTATTGGGATGCACAAGTCAAATTGGCATCTCATGCTCTTTTCAACTCTGTGAGCTTACCGAACCTCAACCAAAGACGCAACTGGTTTAACACCATTCCAGTTGGTCTATGGTCTGGAAGCAACATTATAGATTGAATGCGAGATTCCTTCACTCAAGTTAGTTGTTGAACTCCTCCCCGAAACATAACCTCAAGAGGAACGCCTTTTATATTTAGAGTGATTGGACGAGACTCACTGTCTCGCTGCCTTGTTCATAGAAGCACAAAAGAAATGGGTCAAATCCCATTTCGATCAGTCAGTCTCCCCTCATGCATTCTCTGAGGGTGATTTGGTTTTATTATATGACCAAGATAATGATAAGCTAGGGGCAGGGAAATTCGAACCCATGTGGCATGGGCCCTACATTATGAAATGTGTTTTGCAAAAAGTAGCCTATGAGCTTATTGATTATGAAGGAAATCCTCTGGATAAGCCCCGAAACAGGCTTTACCTCAAAAATTACTATGCTTAGGTCATCTAGCATGGTTACTTGTGTACATTAGTGTGTCATTCATTTATGTGCAGTGTGGTTTTGTGTGTTAGTTTTCAAATAGCTTTCATGCTTACTATGTGTTTCTTGCTTTGCATATGTTTGCAACTCCCCACATCGATTTCACTGATGGTGCTTGCCATAGTACCCGAAACCTATCATCCGCGGGATGGGCTATTTATGACCCTAATATTGATTTGATTGACCTTCAAGGTATATGTCTAGGTCGCACAACTAACAACATTGTTGAATACAATGTGGTCTCTGGTACTGACGAGGAATGTCTCCTACCCGAGCATACTCTAGGAGACCATGAGTCAACCCCTCAAGGTTCCTCACAATCTCCTCCTCATTGTCACTCCCCTCTTGATAAGGAGCAATAGTATCAATCGAGCGGGGGACTCGCCTGGCTATTGGGGGAAATCCCAACAGGCCGCTCTAGTCCAACATCTACATTAACAAGAGAAATGTTATAAGCACATATATACAAAAAAGAATTAAAAAATCTCAAAATTAAAAAGCTTATTTTTTACCCTCGTCGTTGAAATCCTCTCCAACTGGTAAGGGCATATCTGGATCTCCACAGAAGTCGGTGCCACTATATGGCCAGTCCTCTATGACGATCTTCTATCATCGTAGCCAGGGAAAGAATGTAGGTTTGTATGACATGTGCTAACCCCAGTGATCCTGGCCATCAAACGACTCTAGTAGGCCATCCGCAGATCATGCGGCATAGGAGGATCTATCTCAGTCAACTGATATTGGAACAGTGGCACTCATTCCAAGAAGAAGGTCACGAGCACATATCCGAAGCAAAATTGCTTCAAATTCCCCGACTTAGCTTTGGACAACTGGCGCTTTATGTTGATCTTCATGGCCTTGACTCAGTTGAAGATCGTAGGAGCTATATAGTCGATATCATACATGAAATTCGACTTGTTGGTCTCATGTTCTACTTAGGACCCCACCTCTCTATTAATGGTCAACATAAGCACTCTCAGTGTCAAATCCCGAACACTGGAAATTTCTATCTTCCCACTCTTGGATTTCAGGGCTTTAGGGCAATGTTCAACAAGCAATGAAGATATGCTTGCCCCAATCCATCGTGACCCATACAAGTTCATTGGTTCCCCTCTTCGGGATAGTCCAGTGATGAAGTATATATCTGAAGTTTCCAACTCCATCTCCTAGTCACCAATGAAAAATATTTCCCAATTAATTTCCTAAAGACTAATCAGGTATCGAAGCAACTCAGGTTGGGCCCGCATCCCTGGCATAAGAAAGAATTTGAGGATCCTACAAACCCTCAAAGCTTCCAAGCAATTCGGATCATTCATTTCCTGGGTGTCAACATCCTAATGTTCTCGTTCTTTCCAGTCCACTATTTTCAATGATTCTTTCCTGCAAAAGCCATTAATTTGAGTCAACAATCATGCTTGGCCCATAAATTTTAAGTTTTAATGGTGATTTTTTCAGCAAATAGGGTTTTTCCCTATTCACAGCACTAGTACGCCTATTTTAAAAACAACTGCACCAATGGCGCAACTGGCTTTATTAGTCATCCTCAGCCAGCGTGATTCCGTTCTTGGAAGTCGCGCCGACCGAGGAAGATTTTTTTTTTCAAAACCCCCTCAAAAAACCAAAAAAAAAGGTTGAAAACAGGAAAAAAGGACATGAAAATGGAGCTCAAGTATTTGGCTCTTACCTATAACTGATGGCTCGGCGAATGACTTCCCGGATCTCCCGCAATCTGCTCCGTAAAAATTAGGGCAAAAGTGAGTAAAAAAATTTCACGACAACGTAAAATGGTAAATGATAAAAATATATTTACTTTTCTCCTTTTTATTCATTTTTTTCATAAAAATATCAGGTTTTTGTAAATATTTTAACCTATTTTGCCTCAAGAACTGGATAATACACTTTAATTTTTTGCACAGTGATAGGTGATGGATGTTCGACAATGATGAGGAGTCATCTTTCAACTCTTTTCTTGACTCGTTAAGATCATATGAAAAGATTGTCCAGTATTTTTCCCTTTTGACTCGTAAAAGAGAATAAAAAGGGGGGTCCATTTTCAAGCTCTTTTCCTACCCTTTAAAAGCGAAAATATGGTCGAGCCCTTGACGTTTCAAACTCGTTAATGGATGCAAAAAATCATGCACCTACTATAAGTTTACCCCTTTTTCGAGCTGGGTGGCACTATTTACGAAAAAGGTACTCCTTGACTAAAATGGTCAAGTGATTCTCTCAAGTATTATTTTCTACCTTTTCGGGCTCGAGAGACACAAATGTATGAAAAGGGACCATGTGGAGTTTTCTTTTACGTGTCTTTTTCAAATTCTCTAAACATGAAAAAGATATCGGGTTACACCTTTTTCGAACTCGTTAAACTATTAAACGACAACAGATTCGTCATCATGACGAACATGAGCTTCTCCTTCCTAGGGCTCATTAAACTTACTAGGTCGGATTCGTTCGAAGGATCAACATACAGTGCAAGCATATGTTATCCCCTTCAAGCTTGAGATTAAAAAATAATTGGGGTACCTACCAGAAATGGTGGGGGAAAATTTGGAAATCTAATTATTTGTGTCAACAACTCACTTTTGAACATGACAGTTTTTGCTTCGTGTCGGGTTGGGATATCCTCTTGTGTATCGTTGACCTTCCTGGGTTGGGTTGTTAATTTTCTCCTTCCATTTTATCTCTGCCACATCATCATGACCACCAATCCTATCGATCCAAAAGCTGCCATACTTCCAGTCGTGTCGCCGATATGTTCAAGAGTTGTCCTTCTGCAATTACACTTACCCATGATTCTCTTTATCATCCAAAATCATTTTTCATCCTTTTGTCTTGTGTCGATGATGTGGGAAACATTATGGCCCTCCTTCGACATAGTCACTTTCTGTCGACTTTGTCTCATTATCTGGGGAGTTGACGGAGAAAATACCTCTCAATACCTTGGAGCTTGCATGCCCTAATGGAAATTTCTTCGCACTCGATGACAAGTTCACATCATTGGCTTTCGATCGAGTGACTTCACCGGTGTTTGACTTCAGTTCCTCTATTCACATTCCACGGATTGTGTTGATAGTACCTTGAGGACCATTGTCATAATTGGTGGTTTCTCTCGCGCTTGTTAACAATTTACATCATTGATTGGTAATCAAGCGACTTTCTAGCATGTTCGACGTCAACACATCTATTCACATGTTAGAATTTGTACTTTGATCGAGTCGTGTTGGAGCGCAAGACCCTGGACTCAGATCACAAAAGTCCAGGTTTCAAATTGATGTGACATGGTTATGTTGATATGCATGTCTCTTTCAGATTGATGGTTGCGACCTAACAATGAGTTATCATATGTGATCCTTCTCATTATTGGATGGTCGCAACCATACCTTGGTTCCATTATGATCCTGTTTAACAGATGGTTGTGCCCATATCTGGATCGCGTTACATGATCATTCTCTGGATGGTTGCATCCATGCCACGATTCATGTATCATTTTATAGATTTCTCAGTTATGTATATGTACCTGTACTTTCTTGTAGGTTTTCCAACAAAATACTACGGTTCCCCGCATTGGTTCATAAAGAATTTCATCCCTCACTCTAATTCGGCCTTCATGCTTTATGGGGCATCTGTTACGCAGCATGTTGTCACTGTCCCTATACTTCCCATTCCTTGATCCTGGAGGACCTCTACAGTGAACCATACATGCTTTCCCTTCATGAAGACACCCCCATTGTGTCCCTCTTCATGAACAGATCAATTCCCTTTTGCACCATTTCGCTTGAAACTTCTATTTTCCCTAGTTTACAAGACCGACGATAATGGCCCTTGTATTCCTCATGCTGATGTGCAGAGATTAGCACTATCCCTAGCGCTGACCGGAGTGACTGAGTTGTGTTCCAGTTGTGTCAGTTCTATTATGGGAAGTTTTTTAAATTAAGAGCCAAAGCTTCCAGCTCTAGAAGCTTCGTAACAGAAGTCTGGTAAATGGTTTGGCCGGATGGGGTCAAGGATGTCAGTTTGGGCTCCTTTCCCCTATAATGATAGAAATACCTCAAGGGATAAGACCTTTGCCCATGAGAAGAGGATCCATCTCCCATCCATTCATCCTATATAAACCTCCCTTTTTCCCAAGCACAAGCTAGTGTTGAAGTGTTAATGTTGGTGTGTTAGTGCTATTTTGGTTTGGTGTAAACAACAAGCTATTCATATTTCTAGCTATCTAGTTGTGTGATGGAGAAGTGTGACTTTGGTTTGGATTGAAGCCTAAAGGGAAGACCCTTAAAACTATTTTCGATTGAGGCCATCATGGAATGCTAGCAGAAGTGTCTGGGAACCTGGTCTTGTCAAAGGAGAACGGCAATTTCAAGAAAATGGTTGTAATCTCTCTTTGATTCAATATATATGCAACTATCGATTGATTTCCTACATGTTTTTTCATCTTACATATTCATGGCTTAATGTTTCTTGACTTATTAAGTAGGTTGAATTACAATTTGTCTATTATCACGGTTGTTGTTTGTTGTTGTTTACTTATTTTAGGTGCTTGAAGAAGGAAGCGAGAGATCGCCGAAGCGAGTAAGCAAGGACATCATCAAATGGGATAAGTGCACTAAGAGGTAGGCCATCTTAATTGGTTCTAACCTAAGGAAATCTTCCATAGAATGTATTAGTTGTGGCTACCCCATTATCAAACTAGAGGAATTTGTTTGTGTCCGCACTTATAATTTTACTTCACCACACTCAACC
This sequence comes from Pinus taeda, assembly GCA_000404065.3. Classification (NCBI taxonomy): domain Eukaryota; kingdom Viridiplantae; phylum Streptophyta; class Pinopsida; order Pinales; family Pinaceae; genus Pinus; species Pinus taeda. The sequence continues at coordinate 138,702 of APFE030627739.1, read as the reverse complement.
ACTCATACTTTTGGTGTTGACAATGATTCTGAATACGACTTTCCACGTGAAGGCTTTTCATATGTGGGAAGTGTTGCACCTCCACCACTGCCTGAAAGTAGTGAACCTTTATTTCTGGCTAGTTATACCTTTTTGCCTCAATTGGTTTCAAGTACTCCAAGTGCGTCTTCACTTTATCACAATCACATTTGGTCGTCAGGTGCCTTGCCTACTTTTGGTCCATTTGTTTCAAATGTGGCCTCTCAAATTCTTATAATGGCTATAGATTCTTTAGTTCCTGTATAATTGACAATTACAGTTGGGGAAATTAATGTCCCTATAATTTCCTTAGGCCCTCCATTAAGTGGACAATATGTGTCACCACCTATCCCATCGCATGGGGGGAAACAACCACCTCCTCCATATGTACCTCCGGTTTCGGGTGGAACTTATGTGAGTGGATCTCAAACTCATGCTACCGAAGCTAATCAAAATGTTGGCAGTGTACCTTACCATGGTGGATCACCAATTCCGTCTGGATCAAGCCAAATCATGTATCAACAACCTCTTTCAGCCTAGATACCCTACCAGCAACCGTACCCTCCGTATGGCTCACAACAGCCTCAAAATCTGCCTTTTGCTCAACATGAAGGCCCCCAAATGTAACCTAGTTCAAATCCCTCATTTGGGTCATCTAGTCAATTTCAAGCTAAAACTTATCAGTAACAACCTAGAACTCAACAAATTCCATAAGGAACTTTCCAACAAAAACAGCCTTATGTGCAATGAGGACCTTATGTGAAATGAGGACCTTATGTGCAACAAGGGCTTTATCAATAGCCAATGCAGCAGCAAGGATAGCCCTTACAGCAGCAAAACCAACCATTGTATCAACAAGGCCAACCCTTATAGCAACAAGGTCAACCCCTGCAGCAACAAGGTCAACAACTTTACCACCAGGGTTAATAGTTTCAACAACAACCTTATAATCCATATGCTCGCAAGTAATGTATCCACCTTATGGTTCTCAATGGCCCATGGAAGGTCAGTATCAACCTTACCTTGGTCAAAACCCACCTTTTTGGGGGGGAAATCCACATTTGTATGGTCATAATACCTCTCAGTGGGGGCAATATCAAGCTCCTTATGGTCAAAATCTGCCACTTCGGGGGCAGAACCCATACCAAAAAGGATGGAATCCACAAGTTTGGCCTTATCAAAGACCTCCCATGCCTTTCAATCCACAATTTCTATTTCTAGCAACGTTGGAACTACGAGATGTGTCAAGGCTCACTAATGATCCAATACTCCATTCGTCGTATTGCCCTTTGGTTCCTACTAAGATTCCTGGCGATTGTCTGAAATTCAAAGGAAAGTCTGGGGAAGACCCCCAGGCCCATGTTATGACTTACCATTTATGGTGTTCATCCAATTCTTGGGTTGAAGACTCTGTTCGTCTACGTCTTTTCCAGCTAAAACCCTGACAGGTGCTACCACGAAATGGTACATTGAGTTACCTCAAGGTGCCTATCAAGACTTAAAATCTTTGGCAATGACCTTCCTTACTCACTTCCAGTTATCAGTTCGATATGAAACTGGTACCCATCTGCTTACATCTTTGAAACTGAATACTCCTACCCACATCTTTGATCATATCCATCAGTGGAGATGTCGGCTTCACCTTATCAAGTTTGATATACCTAATAAGATGTTAACTGAATGGTTTACCAAATCATTCATCAACAAAATTGCCAAGGATGTAGCTATGGGTAGTTGTGTAACCGAAGATCAATCGATTTCCCATGCCCAATATTTAAATTTTCTATATTCCCAATCTAGCATGTTATATGATCTCTTGCCTGATGCTCCAAGACCATCTACAGATCCAACATCTTCTAAACCTCCAAATGTACCACCTATCGATGGTATTATTGGGTCAGTGACTCAAACTTCTAGTAAAGCTTCTTCGAAGAAAAAATATTTTTCGACTACTACATCCAATCCTCCTTCGAATCCCTCTCCAAATCCTGGTAAAACCTCTGAGGTTAATGTCATTCAGTCTATCGCGACAGAAAAAGCCTCAAATGGTAAAAAGAAGGGTAAACAAAAATCCAAATTTGATACCCCATAACAGGATCCTCCAAAATCATCTACTGATGATGCATCTAAGCATAAGCCCAAATATCCTTGCCCCATTTGTGAGGAAGATCACTATACCAAGGATTGTCCCCCTTGTGCGGAAGTTAGTTGCTTGTTAAAAGGCACCCGAGGGACACCGACTACACTAAAAGAACCTTTTCCATCACAACAGACCCAATTGGTAGAACAACCACAATCTTCTACATCTTTGAGTTCTCAGGTTTATATGAGTGGAAAAATACCTATTTATGTCGCCACTTGGTCAAAAGACTATCCGACTCCTCCCAAACAAACTATGGAGAAAGAAGTTATTGATACACCTTCTACTTTTACTCCACCGTGTTCTGGTCCTATTCATATTGAGAGACCTAGTAATGACTTTTCTATCCGACCACCTCCCAAGGGTGTCCTTCGAAAATCATCTTACAATCTGAACACGTGACCTACCCGGCATTAAAATATTGTTAAAGATTTAGCTCAGACGCCTTCGGTGATGTCTCCCTTGGAAGTTCTCCAGAGTTGTCCATCGTAGGGGAAAGAATTACTATCTGTTATAGGAGGAATTGGTCCTGTGGATTCAAGTCTGGTTACCTTACCTGGAAAATCATGTTCCACGTCTTCCCCATCAACTTGCTTTCTTAATCCAAGTCATTATTAAAGGGAAGACGATTCATCAGACTTGGATTGATGAAGGTGATTCCACTTGCATTATGTCTATCTCATACTAGAAAGCTATAAGCTCTTCACCTCTCAACCAGTCTCCTAACACCTTAGAAGCCTTTGATGGCAGAGGATCTCATCCTTATGGTATTCTCACAAACTTTCCCATAACGTTGGAAGGGAAAACTGTTGACTTAGAAGTAGAAGGCGTTGATGAAAATTTGAATTATAACCTTCTATTTGGATGAAGTTGGCCTCATGCTATGTTTTGTGTGGTTTCTTCTTTGTCCTGTGTGCTTTGTTTTCCTCATGAGGGGAAAATAGTCACCATTGATCAGTTAACCTTTTTCTCTTCTAGCTCTTCGAATGGCAATGTGTCGTATGTGGAAAATATTGACATCCCTTATGAGAGGGTTGGGGTGGGTCTTTTCAAGGACTTTGCTCTTATGGGAACTTTTTCCCTCCCACATCCAAACATCGCTTCCGTCAACATGATCTCCATTTCTCACGATCCTTGGATCGTTCCTCACCCTAATCAGGTTGATTCTTTTGGCGATGTCATGCCACTCAGCCCAGCAAAACAAGCCTATCAAGTTGTTGTTTTGGCTTCGGCGGTCACTTATGAAAGTAATGCTACTCTTAGTATGCATCTAGATGGTATTCACAATCCCCTTGGATTGTTTCTCGGGATTCTCTAGATCCCTTGCACAAGACATTTCCCACTGACTAAAGTATCACCGAGGTTATGTCTCTCAAGGAAACTCCCTGGAATTATGCTCATCATCGTTCCTCGTTTCAACTGAGTCTCGGAGAGATTTCATCGTGTTTACATACCTTTTTTTCCTATACACTCACCCATCCACTTCAAACGCCCATTTTGGTGCATGAAGTTTTGTCTAAGGGAAGCATAAGGAACATTACTACTATGATGCCTATCGAAATTTCTGTTAAAACAGGAGTTATGGAGAACATTTGTCGGGGTTTCTTGTTCTCCATATGAGATCATGATTTACACTTCCCTCTTTAAGGAATTCGACGATGTCTTTGTTTGGTCATATGAAGAAATGTCTGGCAAAAATCTGAGTATAGTTGTGCACGAAATTCCTACTTACCCAAATACAAAGTCTATTCGTCAGTGACTTCGTCCAATGCACCCTAGAAAAACAACTACTATAAAGGGAGAAGTTGAAAAACTTCTAAAGGCTGGTTTCATTTACCTAGTTCCATAGACAAATTAGGTTTTAAACATTTTCCCTGTAACTAAAAAACAAGGGACAAATCACGTTTGTGTTGATTACCATGATATCAATCGAGTGTGTCTAAAATAGAATTATCCCACTCCTTTTATAGACCAAATCATTGATGAATGTGTTGGGAGTGAGATTTTTTTCTTTTATGGACAGTTTTTCTTGCTACAACCATATTAACATTCTTCCCGTCAATCAACATAAAACTGCTTTTATCTATCCATGGGGAACCTTTGCCTACAAAAAACTCCCTTTTGGTCTGAAAAATGTTGGCACTACTTTCCAACAAGTGATGTCTTATGATTTTCATGACATTAAACACATCGTTCAACCATATCTTGACAATTTACCGGCTCATTCTGCTAAGCGTCATGATCATCCTAACCACCTACAAGCGATTTTTTTCTTCACTATAGACACTACAATATTCATTTAAATTCGCATAAGTGTTCTTCTCTGTTGAATCTAGTCGTCTCCTAGGGTTTGTCGTATCTAAGGAAGGCATTTGAATTGACCCCCTCAAAGTTGAGGCCATTGTAAATTTACCCCCTCTATCATCTTTACATCAGTTGCAGAGCTTGCAAGGGAAAGCTAATTTCCTTCATCGTTTTGTACCCAATTATGCTGAACTTGCCAAGGGATTTACTCATTTGCTAAAAAGGGGATCCTATTTATTTGGGATGAAATCGTTCATCAATCTTTCAATGCATTAAATATCACCCTCATTAGTGCTCCTTTGTTGCATCCACCCAACTATCACCGCGATTATTTCTTGTACATGGTTGCAACCGATAATACTATTGCCATGGTAGTGGAGCAAGACGATGATGATTGAAATGAACACGTGATCTACTACTTAAGCTAAAACCTTATCGATATCGAAACTCGATAGCCCATGTCGAGAAACTTGCTTTAGCAGTTGTTCACATTGTTCAATGCTTTCGACATTTTATTCTCTTGCGGAAAATGACTATGATTTCCGATTTCAACCCCATAACCTACATCCTGACTTGTCAGTTGCTGGGGGGGGAATATTCTAAGTGGATCGCTATCCTTCAGGAGTTTGATTTGGAATTTACTACAACCAAATCAAAGAAATCACTAGTTTTCGCTGAGTTAATTTGTGACATTCCCTCTGCAACCACATCTACGGCTTTTGATGAGCTCATTCCTAACGAGAATCTCTTTCTCATCAACACTCTTGACCCATTATATGGGAATATTATTATCTATCTCCAAACCCAAAAATTTTCAATCAGAGTTGTCTAATTATGAACGTCATCACATTCAACATTAGTCCCAACCATATCGAATCATTGGCGATACTTTGTACCGTGTTGGTGTCTATTCTATCCTTCGTAGATGTTTGACACTCAAAGAAGTTGAGAGAGTCCTAAATGACTGCCACTCTAGGGCTTGTCGTGGTCACATGTCAAGGTATGCTATTGCTCAGAAAATCCTTTGTGTTGGTTATTTCTGGCCTTTGATCTTTAAAGATTGCATTTTAGTAGTCCAAAAAGTCACGCATGCCGGATTTACAACAATAAACAGTGTGCCCCACCTGCACCCCTACACCTAGTTATTACCATCATCCCATTTTCTAAATGAGGTATTGATTTCACGACATGTAACCCTCGCTCGACAGAGGGGCATGGTTATATCATTGTCGTCATTGATTATTTCACTAAATGGGCCGAGGTGACGCCCACAAGTGATGTTGACGGTAAAACTACTGCTCAATTTCTTTTCAACCATGTCATAGCTCGATGTGGTATCCCTCAAGCCATTGTTATTGATCATGGATCTCATTTCTGAAATTACATGATGGTAGAGCTCACTCCTCGCTTGGGTTTTCGTCATGACAACTCAACTCCTTAATATCCATAGGCCAATGGCTAGTTTGAAGCAGTCAGCGAAGTCTTGGTTACTATGCTACAACTAACATTGGGATGCATAAATCAAATTGGCATCTTATGTTATTTTCAACTCTTTGGTCTTCTCGAACCGCAACTGAGACTACCACTGGATTGACACCCTTTCAGCTAGTGTATGGTCTAGAGGCAACTCTTCCAATTGAGTGTGAAATTCCTTCACTGAAACTAGTCATCGAATTACTTCTTGATACCTCACCTGAAGAGGAACATTTACTCTACCTCAAAAGGCTCGATGAAACTCGTCACTTTGCAACATTAGTAATTGAAGCCTAGAAGAAATAGGTTAAGGCTCAATACAATAGAATTGTTTCTCCCTGCATTTTTATTGAGGGTGACTTGATATTGCTTTATGATGAAGCCAATGATAAATTGGGAGCTGGGCAATTCAAACCAATGTGGCATGGGCCTTACATTATCAAACGATTTTTACAAAAAGGTGCCTATGATTTAGTAGACTATGAAATAAATTCTTTGGTTAAGCCCCGAAAGTGTTCAGTGTGGTTATGGTGTGTTAGTTTTCTTTTGCAAATGTTTTCCTCTACTTACCTCGTGCTCTACTTGGTTTGCAGATGTCATCCAACCGTTACATCGGTTTCACTGATGGTGCTTGTCATAGTACACAGAATCTATCTTCCGCTGTATGGGAAATCTATGACCCTAATGGTGATTTAGTGAATTTACAAGGTATATGTTTAGGTTATACAACTAATAACATTGCCAAATATATTGCAGTCATCGAGCTTTTGTCAGAAGCTATCGCTCTTGGCATTAGAGAGAATCATAAAACTTGTTTCACAACTCATTATACTACAGCATAATGGAAAATATTTAGTTAGAAACCATCAAATTTTGAGAATTTATTTGTGACTTCGTCTATTGCAATGAGAATTTAATTTTATTACATCATCACATTCCGAGACACATCAACACATTAACGGATGCATCGGCTAACTATGTGCTAGATACGCATTTGCGAAACTTGTAAATCATAACACATGACATATCAAACATGGTAAACAAGAAACATGTATATATATATATATATATATATATATATATATATATATTACTATATATTATATATATATATATATATATATATATCATATATATATATATATATATCGAGTGTTTTCAAAAGAGTTTGCTACATAAAAATAACTAAATATATGTTCTAAGACACATGGCTTTATAAGCCTACAACAGTGCAGAAAGTAAACTAGAGTTAGGCTATTCATCCACATGGTGCTCACGCTAGCACAAAATAGCCCTAATGACTCGGCCTAACAGCTGACATAGTCTAGTGGAAACCCCTATAATGTACCTCTGGTAGCAGAATGGCACCTCATCAATCGAGGCGTACTCTGGAATGCCTGTGATTAAAACTTCTAGTTTCTGCTCTACCTCGACGATAGGATATGATCTCTCCTCATAAGGAGCCTCCTCAATCTGGCGTGCCACTTGTCTGGCTATTGGAGAAACCCCTGGAGGTCTCTCTGGTCCCACATCTGCAAAACATGATAAGTCAAATCTCAGTACACATATAGGAAAATAAAAAAATAAGAACTTCAAAAAATATCTTTTACCTGAATCAGTCCACTGTGCCCCTGGAGGAAGTGGAATATCTAGATCTCCTTGGAAATTCGTACCTGCATATGCCCATTCATCAACCATTATTAGGTGTTGATGCAACCATCCAAAAAATTCTAGAGGGAATGACATATGTTGTCCGCCTCCATGTCGAGGCATCAACTCTCCCCATCTAAGTAATCGTGGATCTCTAGGTGTTGGTGGATCCACTTCCAACCATTGATAACGAAACAATGGCACACGTTCCAGAATGAGCATAAACAAAATGGATCTGAAAGAAAATTGTTTTAGATTCCCTGACTTGCACTTGGTAAGTTGGCGCTTCATGCACACTAACAAAACCTCACTCCAATTAAAAACCATGGGATTCAGACACTCAATTGCATACTAGAAATGAGACTTTGTTGCCTCATGCAACGCTTGAACACCAACTACTCAGACCATGGTGTGCAGGATTGTTCGTAGTGGGAGGTTGGTAATGGTATTTATGTCAATTTTCCCAATTTGGGTCTTCTTGGTCCTTGGACAATGCCTCGCAATGAGCATATTTGTGCTCTCTCCTCCAGTGTGTGATCCAAACAACTGCACCCATTGTCCCTTTTTAGAAAACCCGATGATGAAATAAATGTCGGCGACCTCTATTTCAAGCTCTTGATCCCCAAACATGAATAGTTGGTGATCTACATACCCACCAACTGATCAGGTGTTGTAATAACTCAGGTTGTGATCTGATCCTAGGAATCGTGAAGAACTTGAGCAATCCACATGCTTGTAGGGCATCAACACAATCTTTATTTTGCATAGCCTCATGGTCTTCAACTTCATGTCCCCTTTATTTCCATTCAGTGACCATTTTGGACTGATTATCCTATGGAAAATCAATAAACCAATATTTCATGAGCTTCCATGGAGACAAATTCAAAGATAAACTATTTTACATGGACGATTTCACATTAAAAAATTTACCTCGACACCAGCACGTCTGTTTATGAATTTTCTTGCGCTGCCAGCGTGAGCGCCTAATTGACCACAAGGTGAGCAGCGCGAGTCCAATGGGTGAAACCCGTGCTAGTCACCCATGATATAATTTTTTTGCAAGTCCTCCTTGCAGCCTATCCTATCGATGAAAATGCATGAAATGACTACCAAAATGAAGGGAAGCCTGACAAATCTCTTACCTGCAACAAGCAACTCGATGAATGGTGTCCAGGATTGATCATGATCCTTGCCTGAAAATCAAGGTAAAATGAGGTAAAAAGTCTCTCACAATTGAAAATTGGTAAAAATTACTTACTTGTTTCCTTATTTATAAGTTTTAAATAATATTTTTTACCAAATTATAGAATATTTCACTCATTTTTTAATATTTTTCATCGAAATCAGTAATTAGCGTTTCCTTGTGCGGTGATTGGTCATATATTCTTGGTGACGATCATTTATCTTGACTAAAAAATGAGTTTTATTTTATCACTTTTTCAAACTCGTAAAAGATAAACAAAAAAGCGACCCCTTGGAGTTATCTTTAAGCTCTTTTCTAACTCTCAAAAAATGAAAACATTGTCGAGTACTAGTCGTTTCGAAATCGTTAAAGTAAATGAAATTGTGTATGCTCAGTATAAGTTTAACCCTTTGATGAGCACCAGTATTGCAGCAAGAATGTTGCAGCGCTTGGGGCTACCAACTTTGCTTCATCAACCTGGGGTTTGTAGAAACTTGGAGGTGACAATGATGTATACACAAACAGATGTAATGGGTCCACTCTTTGTCACTGCTGAGTTGGGCTATAGACCACTAGGGTTTCTCAAACCAACCTTATATTGATTTAGAAGAAGTTTGATTACCAATTGAGAAAGGAATTTTACCCTAATTGAGAAGATTGAGATGCTACAAACTGCAGTAATGAAAGACTGAAATAGATGCCTAAAACATACAACTCATCTAGCTATTTGTTAAGATACCTTTCTTCAGAAGAATTCTAATCTAACACATGTAAAATCCTAACTAACCTAAGCATGAAATCTGATCTAATCAAACATTTAACTATTGTGCACATGAATAAGCATAGCAATCTTTTTCTTTTTGTCTTTTTTGTGAAAACAGGAATGCTAATCCTTCTTGGTTACATGGAAGCTGGGATAGGTATGGAGGGAGATGAGTGTAATGCGTCAAATGGCGTGGGAGGCAAGAAGGAGTCTCCTCCTAGCTATCATAATGCATTTTTCACAAATCGGGCTCAAAATAGGCCACTACAGGTTTTCCTACTAGATGTCTACATGATGTCCTAGTTCACCTACATGATCACTTGTTTACCTACAGGATTAGGCCGAAAGCGTAAGGAGTGACTTGGACAGTGGTATGGAGCTTAGGAAAGGTGAGTGACGGTAGGAATAAGGCAAATAAGTGGCTAGAACTCACTTAGAAATCAAATCGAAGCTCTATGATGGTTGGATTTTCTCAACAAGCATGGAAAGTTGTCCTTGTGAAATGATAACTCGGATTGTGAACTCATTGGCATTTGTGTTATCGGGAAATCTAGTGTCCATTCAGAGCTGCTAGTCCCACTAAGACGGGTAGCTATCTTAGAAACAAACAAACTAAAGTTACTTGCATTTTCCTTTATGAGAAGTAGATGAAGAGAAGCAGAGAGTACCAACCTCAGTCTTTCGCTGGGCTCCTTTCTTGTTTCCTCTCCCCTTTGACAGATCTTTGCTGCTCTTTCCTCGCTTATCCCGCTTCAAAGAACACCTATAGAGTCAAAGCATCATAATACCATCAAAGCATAGAGATCTACAATCATAAACAATATATGATCAGATATATATTGACCACACAAATGCATATATCAACTCAGACATACAAGAATATGGAGGAAAACTCAAATAGCTTTATTGATAGAAAGAGTAGAAGAGAGGATTACAACCCATTGATCTGACCCTGCGTCATCCTCCCAGCATGAAAGCCCTTCTTCACCTCATGAAAATCTTAGATCACCCAACACTATGATGTTCCACAAAGAAACCAACAGCACTTCCTTACAAAATACAGTATTCCAGCCTCTGGATCTTTGGGATGAGGGATCCATATATCGATGTTTGCAAGCGGGTGAGTCAGCTTTTGGGATTTTGATTAGTGTCATTTCTCTGATAGTTCTCAATTCCACTTGCAGATTTCATGACCTCTTACTCATCCCTGGGTGAATTCAGAGAGGCAAGTGTCATAGGAGAAGTTTCTGGAAGATTCCATGATCATCCACCTTAAAAACTGTCTCTACGATTTGTCTACTCTCACCCATCGCACCCCATAGAAGGGTTTTTCAGTATGCATCGCACCCCCTGTGTGCATTAGGTGAGATGCATCACACATTGACCATGGAGCAGGTGAGATGGTCCAGTTTTGACCAGTTCTGGGCAATTTTTCATGGAGAACTTCTGGGAGATGATGTAATCAGCTGACCTTGCTCCTTTAGGGTATGAAACAACACTTTTAGGGACTTAGAAGCCCTTGGTTTATGGACATATGTGATTGGGGTTGCCAGTGCCAAATATGTCTATAACAGTTTTCCCCCTAAAGCATGAGGTCGTAAATCTTTTGATGGTCCGGATGATAATGCCTTTATCATGAGGATCCGAGGTTTTTCGACTGGAAGGCGACCTATAATAAGATACAATACAATACATATCTTCATAAATATTTTCATGATCTAGCTGAGGCGGGCATTCCCATGCTCAGCTTTAAATAAATCATTATCATGTACATAGGACAGACAACCAATCTGTTGTGGCACTGATGATTCCTGGTAGAGCCATCATCCTTTGGCTTGGATGATTATTTGTGCAGCAATGATGTACATTTGATGTCTTTATTTTCCTGAATATATCACAGCCCGGATGGATGAAACTAGATCCGGGGTCTTCAAAACACGTTCAATCTTCACTCGAAGTACAAGTCGATCCATGTGAAAAGATATCCTGGAGTCAAACATGGAAAAACATCGGTTACCAGCCAATGATGTAAGTTGTTAACAGGCGTGAGAGGAATCACCGATAATGATGATGACCCTCAAGGGACAATAGTACAATTCACGTGAGAATGGGACTTGGCATCGAACACCACGCAAAATCTTTCGGTCGAAGGACATTGATGTAAACCTGTTTATGGAAGTGAGAAACTTTCCATTGAGGCATGCAAGCTTCAAAGTACAGAAAGGGGTGTTCCTAGGTCGACTTCTTGGATAATGAGCTGATGTCGATAAGAAGTGATCCATCGTAGGAGGGCATTAATGAATCCCACATCTACGACATGAAATGGAGAAAATGATTTTGTGGAGGGGAAAATGATCCGATGATACAAGGTTCAGGGTGGCAGTCATGAAAGAATGAAGCGTGAAGGTATTGCAGCGGATGAGACACAAGCTGGGTTGGTGAATTCTTTGAGTGACTTCTCTTGAACATATCGGCGACACTGAAATGGATTGGTA
>APFE030627739.1:86399-103818 GCA_000404065.3 Pinus taeda | reverse complement strand
AGATTGTTAAATAAATAAATAAATTAAATAAATAACATTTAAAAAAAGAGATAGTAATAATAATCTAATGAAGATAAAAAAATATAAATGTAAATAAAATAAATAAAATTAGAACCAAGAATAAAAATAACTAACTACGTAATAACCTAATGAATGCATTAAATAATTAAAAATCATATAACTGAATAAAATCAAATTAGAATAATAACTGAAATTATATATATAATTATTTATATGAAAAATGCAAATATCTAAAATTAAGTAGAATGTTAATATTAATAATAATACTCATAAACAAATGAAGGAGAATATACAATCGACCGCTATATCTATCTATATATAAATTTATATAAAAGAGGAGGTCATACTATACGAACATAAAGAAAACAACCAGGTAGAGCGACAAAGAGACACAGGAGGCGTAGAACAGGAGAAAAACTCAAGGAAACCCTAGATCAAGGCAGAAGAGGAAGAATCAGAAGGCATGAGAACGGATTGGCACACAAGAAAGAACCAAAGGCGAGGTGGGGGGGGGGGGAAGAAACACTAAGAAGACAGGGCGGGGATCCAACACCTACTTACCTTCCAGCCATCATCTCTGTTGAGATTGTTAGGCCTTTTTTCTACTTCTATAGCTTCCCTTAACCTACGATGATGGAACTGAGCCACCTTGGCAATAACCGTGGCCTCCTCTATACAGAATGATGCCTGGTCTTGTCCACATGCTCTGCTAAGGCTGAAGACTTTGTTCTCCCATGTCTCAGGTCAGCTGCATGCTCGCAGATTCTTTGCTGGATGGAGCACCCTGTTTCTCCTATATAGGGCATCCCACTTGAGCAAGGAATCAAATAAACACCCTTCATGTCCATAGGGTTAACAGGATCTTTCACCGACCGAAGGGAATTACGAATGGTTTTGAGGGGCCTGAAGGTTGAGGGAATATCAAACCTTCTGAGGATCCGAGCTATCTTGTCTGTGGTCCCCTGGATATATGGAAGATGGACCCCTAGATGGCATTCCTTAGGTTCTTTCTTCTTAAACGCATTTCTAGAGGCTTTAAGGAAAGCTTTCCGACCTAGGTGCCTACTATATCCGTTTTCCATAAAGACATCAAGGAGGTGGGATCTCTCTCTATCCAGGCTCTCATTATCCGAAATCCTGAGGGCACGAGTAGCCAGGGTGTTAAGAACACCCATCTTCTGAGCAGTGAAATGGTGGGAATCGGCGTGAAGATACTGTTCCGTGTGCGTTTTCTTATGGAACACAGAGTGGGAGAGAGAGCGGTCCTCCTTCCTAGAAATAAGAATATCTAGGAAAGGGAGGCTACCATTGACCTCTTTTTCCATGGTGAACTTAATAGCTGAGGACTGGCCATTGAGGTGATTGAAGAAATGATCCAGCTCCTCATGGCCATGGGACCATATAACATTAGTGTCATCTACATACCCTTTCCAAAGCTTCAGAGGGAGGCGAGCCGAGGCTAGAGCTTTGGCCTCGAAATCTTCCATGAAAAGATTTGCCACAATCGGGGAGAGGGGGGAACCCATGGCAACACCACAGGTCTGCTCAAAGAACTCACCTTCGAAACTGAAGAATGTGGAAGTGAGACATACCTCAACAAGATGAGCGGTATCTGGATCTGTAAGGCGATAGATCACTTCCAAGGCCTCTTTTATAGGGATACAAGTGTACAAGGAGACCACATCAAAGATGACAAGAATGTCTTTCGGTTTAAGCCTAATATCCTTGAGATACATGATGAAGGATGCAGAGTCCTTCACAAAGGACTCAATGCGGCCAACCAGGGGCTTAAGATTAACAGCCAGAAACTTGGCTAGAAGGTAGGTCAGACCACCGATGGTGTTGACAATAGGCCTTAGAGGTGCCCCTTCCATGTGAATCTTAGGCACCCCATAGATTCTAGGAGCAATGGGATTGCTCTCAATGAGCTTGCGGGACAGGGAACCCACCGAGCTACTAGATTTGATGGCGAGAGCCACTGCCTTAGAGATTTTCTTAAGAGGGTTCTTGGCAAGCTTTTTATAATTGCCACTGTTGTGAAGATGATCTAACATCTTCTTACGATAATCTTCCTTGTTGAGGATGACCGTCGCCCGTCCTTTGTCTGCCTTAAGGACCACAATATCTTCATTCTGATTTAAGGACTTTAGGGCATAGAACTAAGAATGGATATTATTAAATAAATCATTTTAATATAATTTTAATAACCTTTAGAATTATATTTTAGTTTTGATGCTATTCTCTGAGGTATTAATTATACCTAATTTTACTTATTTATAGAAATAGAATAATATATCATTAATCTTAAGATTAGTAAAATAAATAATATTAAATTTATTAATATAATTTTGACCAGGCCTTAGAGTCCAAATTAGCCGTTATGTAGCCGTTGGAGTCTCTGCTCAATCTATTTAACATGCTAGGCTAGATATGTTTCTTCAACTTGTCCTGACGGTGAACCACACTAGTTGGTTTGAAACGCATCGACAAAGGTCTTTTTCATGTGATTTACGCCGAAGCTCTTCTTATAAATGTATCAATTTTTTAGATAAACCTGTAAATAAATCTTTGTTTTGAAAATTATTTTTTGATGGTTCTAAATCTAACAAAGGAGTAGTAGCAGGATGCGTGCTAATTAGTCCAGAAGGAGACAAAATCATGTTAACATGCAGGCTCGAATTTGATTGTACCAACAATACAGCAAAATATGAAGCTTTAGTTCAAGGGTTGTACAAAGCAATCAGGTTAAACATAAAGTATCTCCAAGTCTTTGGAGACTCTGAAATTGTAGTCAGACAGGTACGGAATACTATACATTGCCTGTCAGATCATTTAAAACACTATCAATCTTTAGTTCAAAATCTGACTAAGCATTTTACAACATTCAATATTTCATCAATTCCCAGACTCCAGAATGCAAGCGCTGACCTTTTAGCTAACGTAGCTTCTAAGCTCATTCCTTCAGAAGATTTTAGTCTAGATAGATTCTCAATAGAATTAATCTTTAGACCTTCTATTCCTGACAACATCACAAATTGAAGAATATTCAACGATGATCCTGATATCGTAAATTTCCTTACTTTTGAAGGATCCTACTCCAACCAAATAATCAACGAAGATCAACATGATCGACAATTACAGAAAGATAGCACTCACAATGCTATACCTAAATCAGTGGTCAAGTTAGAAGACCTGTACGATTTGAAAGATCGGTTTAAAAGGTCTACCAATTCGAAGCTCCAAAGTTCGATCTTGAATTATGAATTGGTAAACCTAGGAACCGATGCCAAACCCCAAAACATAAATCTAGGCCTTGGCCTAGCCCCTGAAGAAAAGCTAGCATATATTCATCTTTTGAGACAATACAAAAATGTTTTTGCTTGGAACTATGATGAACTCAAAACATACGACACTTCTATCATCCAACATATTATTCCAATGATCGATAATGAAAAACTTGTCCAACAAAAATTGAGAAAGATCCATCCCAAATTAGAAAATCAGATAAAAATTGAACTCAATAAGCTGTTGAAAGCCAAACTAATCTTTCCCGTCAGACATTCTAAATGGGTCTCCAATATGGTACCTGTTAGAAAGAAAAACAGAGATATTAGAATTTGTATTGACTTTCGAAATCTTAACAAGGCCTATCAAAAAGACAATTTTCCTTTACCACCTATGGAGCAGATATTGCAGGCAGTGGCAGGCTCAGAATTAATGTCTTTTTTGGACGGATTTTCAGGATACAATCAAGTGTTGGTACATCTTGATGATCTATTGAAAACCACATTCAGAACTAAATGGGGCACATATGCATATCGAAAGATGCCATTTGGTTTTATTAATGCTGGTGCCACATTTCAAAGAGCCATGGACATTGCATTTAAAGGTTTAGTCAATAAATCTGTAGTAATTTATTTGGATGATATAACCGTGTATTCCAAGAAATGAAGCGACCATCTCAAAGACTTGAAACAAATCTTCCAACGATGTTTAAGGAATCGAATTTCACTTAACCCAAAGAATTATTTTTTCGCATTAAGTGAAGGGAAACTTCTAGGATTCATAGTGTCAAAATATGGAATTCACATCGATTCTGACAGAATCAAAGAAATTTCTGAAATATCTCGACCTCATAACAAAAAAGCCATGCAATCTTTCCTTGGTCAAATCAATTTTGTAAAGAGATTTGTTCCAGATTTTTCACGAATCGTATCCCCTTTACAAACGATGATAAAAAAGAACTCTAATTTTAAATGGGGCCAAGATGAACATGAAGCGTTCAACCTGATCAAACAAGCTATTATTAATGCTCCATCTTTAGCAACTCCGAATTTTTCAGAGCCTTTTATTTTATACACATTTTCCTCAGATAGGTCATATGCTGTGATACTCACTCAAATGAATCAAGAAAAGGCAGAAGCACCAATTGCTTTCTTCAGTTCAAATTTGCAGGGTGCTGAATTAAATTACTAAGATGTGGAGAAACAGGCTTATGCTGTTTTCAAAGAAATCAAATACTTCAGACCTTTTCCACTCAAAACCCATACTAAAATTATAGTACCGTTTCCAGCGGTAAGGAATCTTCTAGTACAAAAGGATGTGGGTGAAAAGAGAGCCAATTGGGTAACTGCCTTACAAGAATATGACATAGAAATTAAACCAGCAAACATTTTAAGAGGTCAAGGCTTTTGCAAAATGCTGGCTGGAGCGTCGCAAATTTCTGAAATTCCATCTGTAGAGGTACAAATGTACAAGGTAATCCTAAATGATGAAGATTCATTATATGCTGATATCATTTATTATCTTAAGAACAGATATGCTCCTTCACACCTCGATCATACTAAGAAAATAGCTCCAAGGTTGAAATCCAAACAATATCAACTCATAAATGATATTCTGTTTAGAATGAATTACGATTCTGTTCTCCATAGATGTCTTGAGAAATCTGAAGCTGAAAAAGTTTTGCAGGAACTCCACGATGGGCCAGCAGGCGGAAACTATGCTGGACATGCTACTGCACATAAAATCTTGCGCGCAGGGTATTACTGGCCCACGTTATTCAAAGACTCGCACATTTACATGAGGAAATATCAAGTCTGCCAAACTACTGCTAGGAGACAAAAGAAGCCACCCTTACCACTGCAACCAGTTAACATTGAGCAACCCTTTAGTCAGTGGGGATTAGACATAATAGGTGAGATCGTTCCTCACTCTTCCAAGCAGCATAGATATATCCTTACAGCAACAGATTATTTTACTAAGTGGGTAGAAGCAGTTCCACTCATGATGGCTAATGCTGAAAATATCATTGAGTTCATAGATCAATTTATAATCACCAAGTTTGGATTGCCTTCCGCTTTAATGTTCGATAATGCATCATACTTTTCTAGAAATGTAATGACTGAATTTGCACTTAAAAGAGGATTCAAACTCAAATATTCATCCAATTATTATCCACAAGGTAAGGGATTAGCCGAGTCTACAAATAAAAACCTAATCAAGATTATCAAAAGAACAGTAGACCAAAATCATAAAAATTGGCATAAATCCTTAATATACGCTTTGTGGGCATACTAAATAACGACAAAAGCTTCCATCGGCACTTCTCCCTTTAATTTAGTTTATAGGAAAGAAGTGGTTCTTCCGACTCACTTAGCAATTCCCTCTTTGTCTCTAGTTCAATACATTGATGAAGTACCAACTTCCTCATTACACCTAAGACAAATGGAAATAATCAAATTAGAAGAACAATGAGAACAAGCTAAGAAAACGCATGCTCATTATCAAGCGCTAGTAAAATCCTCTTTTGATTCAAACATAATGACCATAAAAGATTTTCAGATGGGAGACTTAGTTTTAAAATGGGACAAGACACATGAAGAAAAGGGGAAGCATACAGAATTTCAAAGAATGTGGCTTGGTCCTTTTCAAATTGTAGAGGTCTTAGGTCCATCAACATTTGTGTTACAAGATTTAGCAAGCAAAAGAGACTCTTTGCCTGTCAACGGACAAGTTCTTAAGAAATATTTTCCATAGAAGATTATTCTTCTATTTTTGTAGAGTAATATTTTTCTTTTCATAATAAAAGCAGTTGTGAAGGGTTACATCAGGCATTTACGAAAAATATGCCAACTTTCTTTCAGATTTTGATTTTTCGCTTGTATAAATAGCAAATCTTTTGGAAAATTGATCTTTATTATTGAAAGATACAGTTAAAGACTCTAACCTATATATGGCACTAGTTTCAACTTCATAAAGTTTGATGAAAACAACCTTAGTGAAGAAATTGTTTTATATCAGTGCAATGAAAGGTATCAAAAACAAAATAAAGATTCTCTGTAGAACAACTACTTCAAAAAACTCTATCATTGTCGTCCAGAGCTATCTAAAGAAAACAATGACTTCCTCCCTGCTAAGGAAATCATAACTTTCAGAGGAACAATCCAAGGATACACTTCATCTTAAAGAATGAGAGGTCTCATCACGAGCCGGCTTATCATAATCACAGATATTATAACTTGCCGACTTTGCCAAATACTGCATACCACAATAGGGCAATGACTCAAGATTTTTACAATCAAGAGGCAAGGGGTCTCATCACGAGCCAGCTTGTTCAGCAAAGTTATAAATCGAGTGAATGACTGTGTCATAAATTGGCTATCAAACCAAGACATTGTTCTGTAAGAATAAAAAGAAAACCAAAGCAATAAGTGTGGATGTGGATTCTTCTTTGAGAGTCGTAGGTTTCTTTAACTAGGATACAGGATCATTGCTAGGTAACAGGTAACCCTGTCAAGGCTATGAACGCCTCCTGGCATCAGAGGCTTTACCTATGACAAATGAGCATATTTTAAAACTGGTTTACAGAGAAGACTTTGTTTTATCTTTACAGACCAAGTAATGACTGATGTAAATACAAGGACTAACTTGAGGGAGCAAATAATCAAAGTTGAAAATAGTTGAAACAAAATGTCATTGACAAGTTAGAGAATAATGTACTTTATCTTTCCATAATAAAGTTTAATTTTTCGAAGAATTTACTATTTTGGAAGTTGAAAAAATTCAATAGAAACACAAAGATAACTGGTTCTTCCAAGTGAATCGCCAATTGTTGTGGCCACCAACAACCCCCCTCCTTATGAAGTGGTATTACTAATACTAAATAATTGGGGACCCTTAGTAAAAAATTTAAAAAAAAGTAATTAGTGTTATATTTCTTTTTAGATGAAGCTTATAACATCATGGACTTAGGGAAATACCTTTGGAGAATCTAAAAAAACCTAAGTTTCATAATGAAGAAAGTAAATTCACTCCTTAAGAGAGATCGCATTGCACAAAGAATGATAGGATACATTCTAAATAGGCCAAAATGATAAAAAAACGCGAGAGTGCGACGAGAAACTCCATCGCGTCGCATGCATTAAGAAGCACTCACATTAAAAAACCTTAAAATCACCGATATGCGATATCGCATATCGCACATCGCAAAAATCACATGAATTACATATAATGATTATAACGATTAAGCGATCCGCGATCTTGAGATCCTGCAATCCGCGATCTTGCAATCCTACGATATTGCGATATTGCGACCAAGCAAACTTGCGATAGAACAGCACGATGAAATTACGGTAATGCGATACAGCGATCTGCGATATCGCAAAGAAAAATCGCAAAACCTCTCCATCGCAAATGGTTCTGGCTCATTATTCGAGAAAAAAATTTTGGCCAAGAACTGGTAATGCGCTTTAATGCGAATTAATGAGTTGTTGCCAGTTGTTAATGAAATATGGTGTTGTGTTTTTCGAAGAACTAGTTCACGTAAGGTGGCGTGTTTTGCATATCTTCGGCATTTAAAGTTTTCTTGTCGTTATTTTTATCATTACTTCCACCTCAATTGTAAACTGCAGGAAAAAAGGACGAAGCATTATACAAGGCAGTATGCAGGAAACTATGAGGAGGAAAGACAGTACTCCAATGTCCATTTCAGAAGGCACACCTAATCCACTTAAGGGAGAGAAAGAGCCGCAAAACTCTTCTGAGGCATCCATCACAAATTTCTCATATCCAGCCATGGTTGAATGGGTATTGAACGATGGTGATACCAGAAACAGACAGTTTAATGCTTAGGATCAAGAGCTCACGGAATCACTATTTTTACAAATTTTTAGCTTTATACCTGATAAGAGAAAAAGGCGCAAGAGGCGAAAAACGCATCAGGGAAGCCCAGATCAAGAAACAGAGGCAGTTTCTGATGCGCAATTAGCGTTTAGCGCTAATCGCGCATCGCTAAGAAAACTTGCTTGAAAAGGAAGGCATCTAATTACTCAGTCACCTGCAAGCCCCGAAAATTGCAAGGAAGCAGCAATAGAAACAAACTGGAAACAGAAAGCTAAAGCAGAAGCAATCTGAGGGTTAACCAAGTTAAAATGGGATTACTACCAGGGATACATGGTAAAGCCACATAGTCATTGGATGACTCTCAAGTATATCATCAATTTTGCTGAGAATATAGTGCCAGCTCTTGCCGATTCTGTTTGCTTAACTCAACCAAAGACGGAAGGCAGTCAGCCGACTCTACTCAGGCAAACACTGAATGCTTGCGGCGTTAAGGAGCAAATTTAGAAATAGTTAGATATTAGATTTAATTTTAGAAATAGTTTTACTTAGAAAAAGGACGGTCATTTAAACCGAATCCTAAATTTCTGTAAATAGGTTATTTAGTTAGTAGTATTTAAACCCTTCTTATGCATTTAGAGAAGGGTCCATAAATTTATCAAAAACTTGTCCTAAAAACATGCACTTTTGCACCCTCAGAGGAGGTTTTGATGAATGAATGGAACAAGGTTTATTTGATATTTGCATTTGATATATGCTACTGATGTTGCACTTCTGTACTCTTAGTGGATGTTAAATCAAGGAGAGATAAATAAATTGTTTCTTGAATCTCATGAGTAGGACTAGTTATAAATGGTACTTTTATCTCTTAACCATTTCTGCTTATACGTTAAAGTGATATTCAGTTTTTAGTTGTTTTTATATTGCAGCGTGGATGCCTGAGTTATCATTTGGCACTTTTGTACGGTGATAGCTATTTATTTATGCTTAATCTATGAATAGCTCATTTATGCGATAAGTTTTTCGCAATTGTTTCGTCTAACTTCTTATACGAAGTAGTTCATCTTTATTGAATTCTTTTCTTATAATAGCTTAATGATCTTTATTACCAGTTATTGTTTGAAATCTTTTTAGATCGCATAAAAGAAAGATCACACCCCGGGTTAGCATAAATTTTGATGTTTTTCTGTTTATTAGAATACAATAGCATAGCATTAGATTAGAATTAGGATAGAAGTATTCCATTTAGGACAGAAATACCCATCTTTCTCACACACACACACTGAATTGGGAAACTGGTCCCATATCCCAAGTCGGACCCGCTATACCAAATGGATAAGGAGCTGCCAACCAAGGTCCGGACCGGGCGGGTATCTCCCTTGTTGTAGACCCAATTTTCAGGGCCTTCAACACAACCATATAAGGAAAACAGAAATTGCATCACTTATTTGCTAAGTTCATGCATGAAAATTCTTGAAACCTATTATGAAAGCAACATGAAATCTAATACAAAACTTAAGATATTAGAAATCAAAACTTCATCCTATCTTCTACAACTAAAAGATGTTGACCTAATTAGTAGAAAAACCCTAAATTTCATAAGAAACTTGAATTCTATCTTTTTGGGCTGCATGGGAGTTTTTCCTCAAACGAGGGTCCCTGAAGGAAGGAATGAGGTAAGATCCACCTATTATCAGCCTTTTTTTATATTACCTTATCTCTCTAATTCTACTATTAAAGTTATGCACAAATGGAAGCAAACTAATCAAGTTCACCAATACTTTCAATGTAACAATGCCAAAATCAATTCAACAAGTAACATATGAAATAACCTAAGCATACAAGTATAGTAAGAGGAACCTTTAATGCTAGGGTCGGGCCCTAACCCAAGAGCATCAGCCCTCTGAGTCAACTCAGTGCTGGATCAAGGGAATGCTCATTTTCATTAACATATAAAAAAATACATAACAATGTTTTATCACAATCCTTCAACTCGAAAGTGCTTAGCTATCTTGCATAAAAAATATGAATCTTAATGAGGCTCTAAGCCTTCTTATTTATACAACTGGAGTTTCCAACAACTTCCTTAAATCTAGGTAAGCTTGGCTCCCAATATTAGCATTAACTAGTTCTTAACTATCACTGGATCGACTGCCAATGATCCTCATGACTCGGCTGCTTGCAACTCTGAGCTGGTGTGATTTCATTGAGGGATCTTCAAATGAGGGATATCCATCTCCTATAATCTCTCCTTCTTGTCTCATTCGAGTTCCTGCACCTTAAGTAGTCATAATTTTCTCCAAAAAACCTACAATCAATGCACATTAGACCAGTAGACATAACATCTTACTTTTACTCATCTCATTAAGAAAAATATAATTAAAACATGTAAAGAATTATGAGAAGAGTTGATTTTAGTAAGCTTGGAGGTGTATTAAGGTTCATATATTTTACCCAATGATGGGCCTCATCATCACCCCCTACTGAAAGTGTTGCTCATCCTTTGAGCAACTCAATCTACGTCCACGTCCTTCATTGCTTTGGTGGCTTCCCTGACATCACGTGCTTATGTTGTAGTTTCTTCCTCCTGTGAATAAAAACTTGCCTTCTTCTCCATCGCTTCCCACTGCTTTCTTTCTTCTTCTTCTTTTCTTCCTTCCAACACTCCCAAAAGCAATGGTGGATTGAGCCTCAAGCCAATCCAATTGACTTTGAGTCTTTGTTGTGCCTGCTTATACATTGGGGTTCTATTTAGTGTCTCTCCCATTCTGTGAGGAGAATGATATTCTCTGATTTTTAGGCTGTAAGGCAAGATGTTCCATCTCCTTTGGCAGGCTTGTTGGCTGTGATCTCTTAGCAATCTAAGCATGTCTTCAAAGTGTGTGACTACCTATTCTTGTACAATAAGTTACCTTGGTGCAAGCTTGGGATCATTTGCAATGAGGTTGTGGGTGCTGAAGACAGCCATTGGGTTAGATTGTTCTTCTTTGATCATAAGGGGTTATGCCTCTTCTTTTGCCATTACATTTGTCATATTTGTAGCTCTTGCTTCCTCATGATTCATCCAAGATGATAAGGCCATCAATTGCAAGTCCCCTAGCTTTGGATTTGGGTCCCACACATTTAAATCTGTCAAGAACAAATTGTGTAGGTAAAACTCAGATATCTTTTCTCTATCTTCCAAGGTTCTTTGATCACAGAGATAAATGAATTGTCTATAGTCTTCGAAGGACATAGTTCCTTGTTGTGCTAGGGTTTTTATCTGGAATTGCAGCCATTGTTCCTTGAGGTACAAGGCATAAGACTTTGCTTGCATCCTGCAATGGATTACCTCCATGGACAAACTACCCATAGTTTCCAATTGGCTTTCCCTTTCTTGTAGCTGCTTCCTTAGCCATGTGTTATCGGCCTATAACTAAGATTTCATCATTGCTTCTCTGTCTCTTATGCTGCTCAATTCTTTGCCCATCTCCTACAATTTCTCCTCCATGTGGCCTACATCCTCTACCCCTTTTGATTTAGAAATTTGCATCCACTTGTGTGTCCTTGCCCTCTCTTTTTCATGTTCAAATAATAGGGGAATGCAAAACTTCTATGGTATCACCATACCTCTTTCAATGAACCTGTAGTAGGAATTGAGGTTTGAATGTGGGCTAGGTTATTTCATTTCTTGGCCTTCTTCCTTTGTTTCTTGTTGAGTAATTCCTTCCTGGTATCTTTTCTGTGTTTCCTATAGGTTTGACAGAGTTTCTTTTAGGATGGCCTATGCTTCTTGTAAGTCTAATTATGTCTCCTATAGGAGACCTTTTCCCTTTAATGAGGCTAACCTTGTCGCAGGCCTCCTAACATAAGTGATTGGAGACTTGGGAGAAGCTTTTTTTTATGTTCCCTCTCCTTCATTTTTCTTTAGAGTGGTTTCCTTCTCTTGTTGCTTTGGTTAATCCTCAATGACAATTGGAGTTTTGGTGGGGATTTGAGGTCTCCTAGTGCTCTTTCTTGTCCTAAAGTATAGTGGGGTTTGTCTTTGCCTCTTCCCCTTTGATTTGATGAGTGTACTTAGGGAAGTAAGAGAAGTTGCTTCCTCTTAGTCTGTAGGCTCTGCAGACACCCTTGGTGATTCTTCTTCCTCTCTATTTTGAGTTGCAGACCTCTATTTATCCTTCTCCCCTTTTTCCTCTTTTCCATTTTTTTTCATCCTTTTCTTTGTCTCCTCCTTCCTCTATTTCTTCACTCTGCTAATCTATTTCTCCTTTTGTTTCCTCCTCTGTCTCTTCTTCATTCCCTCCTCTGTTTCTTCTTCATTTTCCTGATTTGTTTCTTCTTCTTTTTCCTCTTCTATTTCTTCTTCTCCCTCACTAGTAATAGGGTTTCTATCATATTCAATAGCTTTAATTTCTCCTTCTTCCTGCATGTCTGTAAATGTTGTCCATGCAATAGGGAATCTTAAGTTTTGTAGAGCATCTTCAAGGATGAGTTTGATCAACCCATGATGGGCTAGTTGTTATTTTTTTCCCTCTTACACTTTGATTCTTATGTCTATCATGGATTGTAGAAGAAAATAGGGTATATTCAGTCTTTTATGAGGAGTGTGTTCCAAATCTCAGTTCTTGGAGGATTCTGAAGTGGTATCCATACACTATATTGTATCTCCCTTCACATGAAATATATTTTATGAGGTGGTAACTGACTTCATTCCAAGGGTATGGAATGCTCTCCCTTCTAACCCCATTTTTGCCCTCTATTGGTTCTTCTCCTTCCAAAAAGAAGATTTCCTTTGCAAGGGTGTTACTACCCTTGTCTTCTTTTCTCCATGGTAACCCTAGGGGCAGTGTAGTGATTCTGCTTATAACCTCAAGGGTAATAGCTACTGATAAGCCCTTCACCATAGTAGTGGCACTGGTCCTAGTGAGGGGTATGAGTGAAAGGGAAAATTCTCTGGCCACATCATCATCGTGTCCTCTCATCCTCTCAAAAAACCCCATTCATTGATGCCTTGTGAAAATTTCCGCCACATGAGGATGTTGGTGGATCCTTGTTGTGTATGTGGGTTCTCTCTTGTTGAAACCTCCTATCATCTTTCCCTGGTAATTGTAGAGACTTGTGTGGATATAGTTCAAGAATTCTGGTAGGTGAGGAAGTTTTGAATTTTAACTTTTAGTGACATGCAATACAATTCTTTTATCCTCAGACGCACTTGCAAATTCCTAACCAAATTGAGGGTTTTTTTTTCCCAAATGAAAAATATGTAAGGTATGGCTCTGTTGTGCCCTACAACAACCCCCCATTTCATATCATTACTATTCCAAAACCATAATATGGAATGGGTCCCTTTTTAATTTTTGTTTTTTTAAAACTGGTATCAATTAAAGTTCTATTTCAAAAAGGCCTTTTTAATAAAACTAATCAAAAACCTCAACGTGAAACTATTTATCTTTATCATTGCGATAAAGCGATCGCAAGATCGCATATCGCAATGACAAAGGGAACACAACTTAGGGACATCTTGATTTCCGCCGATGCAAAATCACTATCGAGTATCGGCGAAGCATAAAGTAACACAATTAAGAACCCTGTGCTCCGATGTGATGCGATATCGGCAATCGGCAATAATGCTTAAACGCAAATAAGCTCCCTCTCGCCCCGATGCAATGCGACATCGCTATCGGCGATCAACGATTCCAAATGCCCACATTCTAACTGCCCCACTCGCTACTCCCGACGCGATGCGATATCGCTATTGGCGATCGGGGATTCCAAATGGAACCAAAGCAATGACTTAGGATTTTCCCGACGCCCGATTGCGAAAAAAGGCAAAAGCGCAGTTTTCAAAGTAAAATCATAAAGGCAGTTTAATACGATTTACTCGTAATTAAGGCAATATCTTTTGAAAAGTCGTTCATCCGCGTTCAATCTCCAAATCGCCCAAGGCATGCTTCAAATAAATCATTCGGCCATTAACCGAAGTGACTGGTATTAATGAGATTGGCAGGCCTTAACGGCCATTTAATGAAAATAGCAAGCTTGCGATCTATTCAAAAATTTGATCCAAAAGTCATCTTAAGTCAATCGATCACCATGAATGCATCAAGATATATATACCTCAGTCTATTCAATTCATGTTATTGTTGCCTGTATTACGCCTATCTTTCGCTCTGTGCAGGATTCTTCCGCAGAGATAGATTTAAGTGGAATGGGAAAGAAGTCCAAAAAGACTACAATGCCTACTGCTTCGCCAGCCGTAGGGGAATCGGTTGTTGATTCAGGCAGTAAAAAGAAAGGGCTTATATCAGATACTACGTGCCTGGGACTTACCAAAGCCACTTAGCAAGGAATATACAATTTGAGAAGCCGAAGAGCCGAAGGTTACCGGGATACAAATCTCATGCGATAGTACTAGAAAATTTGAGGCCAATCTAAAAGACTTGGCCAATTCCTTTCTGCACAGAATAGCGGCCCGGGAGCAAATTCTCCCATATACGGATGTGGTAAGGTGGACAATCCAAGAGATCCCAATTACCGACAGAATGTTCAGCACTGCAGATGGGAGGATTTTCGGTTCTTTTCGAGCCGCAGATCTAAGGCAAATGTATCATCTTCCGACAGAAGAGAAAAAGTATAACACAGCATTTCTGGAGAAGTTCCGAGCAGAAAACGAGACTGAGTCTGAACCAATTCGAGGCTGGAGACAAAATCCAGCAAAGCACAAGCCTGAATCCTCGGGTAAGTACTCAGTCGATTCTCTATGTTCTCCTTACTACTATGCTGGAATTATGATGTGTAGACTATGGGGATTACATGACTCCGCCAATTTTACCATAGAAATGGTGCCCTTAATGGAGGCGGCATGTAGTGGTGAGATTATGGATTGGGCGGATATATTATCCGATAAGTTAGCCAAGGCCATTCTTAATTTCATATTTAATTCTCGCGTCACAGAGAAGTTCATTCCGCCATTTTATTACAGTGCCTATGTGTTGGATGTTTATGTTTTAATTATGAGTTTCTTGTGCTCGGATGGAGGTGGACGTCGCAAGACCCCACACCCATCCACATATATCATCAAAAGTTGTCGAAGACCAACTACAAACACCACCTATATCAAATCTACAACGGTTTCATGTTGCCGATTCATTACTCCATTTTTGATAAACCTGCCCCGAAGATTTCTGAACAATCAGGGGTGGATTTAACCGCAGTAGCAAGTTGGTTCGGAGAAGAGAAATTCACCTACATTAGAGTTTTTGGCAGTCAGGCCAGGCCCCAAGTGCTTCCACTATACATCCCTGATAAGTTACTTGCCAGGGAAGTAGCTTATCAAATCAATGCCGATGGGGTTACTCAGACCCTGAAAAAAGCAAAAAAGCATGTCTGGCCCTCCTTTCCCTTGCGAATTGGAATTTACACACTGCATGATATCAAACATGCAGAGAAGGAAGCTGGGAAGATAAATTTGTTGACTCTCGCTACTTTGCCAAGCAGGCAGTATGATCCAAGGAAAATTGTTACAATGCGCTCGACCAGGCCAAATTGGCCAAGGTCGAGCACAAAGAAGACAGATTCGAGGATTTGTTCGCATCGGCTGAATCGCTATATCAAATCAAATCACTTGCCAGAAATGAATACAACGATGAGGGGCTAGCCGAATTTAACAGAATTAGAGAACAGAGGTTGCAAACTCTGCCTCTAGACCTATTAGCGACTACTCCGACGACGACAAAACCAAGCGAGCCTGAGCAGCAAAGAAATACGCAACCTCCTACTACATCAAAGCAGCAGGAGGAAGTGCATAATCAGAGGCAGGAAGAAACCCAGGAAAATGTGCAGCGACACGATGAAACCCAGGCAAAAACTCAAGAAGAGGGCAGATCGAAAGTTAATGATGACACACAAATTGATCCGAATTTGCTCCAGCAATGGCAGCAATTCAACTCAATCATCAGCAACCTAGAGTGCTTGAAAGATGATGAGGTTTCTAAAGAGAGCAACACAAAAGAAGCGACATCAAAACAGGTTTCGGGCGAAACCAGCGACCCACCCAAATCAAAAGAAACAGAAATAATTCCTAAGGATCCATCGGGCGAAATCATTTTGCAAATAGAAGAGATTCCCCTTTGGATGTATTTTACAGCCCTAAGCACAAAGCTTTTGTAAAGAGACAGAGGAAAAGGAGAAGGGCTGATCAACCTTCTCTATTCCCTGAATTAACAGTAACGGGCAATGTTGTGTGGAAAGAGGAATTTGATCCCTCTGATGACTTAACAAAGCTATCACAATACGCTGGAGCATATTCGGCGACGACCATTGATAAAGCATCGGAGGTGAGCAGTCTATTAAAAGCAAAAGATCAAGACATCTTTTCGCTACAGGCTCAATTATCGGAAGTTCAGCAAAAGGCAGAGCAGGAATTGCTAGTACAGCAGCAAAACAATTATCAGCTGACTAAGCAATTACAAGAGGAGAAACAGAGGATTGACGAGAGCGCAATCCAAAGGCAAAAGGAGCTATCGGCAGCATTGGAGCAATTAAAAATATCAACTGAGGGAACAATAAAATCTAAAGATGAACAAATCGCTTAATTATCAGCTCAAATTGAGCAAATGAAAAGGCTCCCTCAGGTAGATGAATTTAAAGCAGAGGCGCTTCAATTAAATAAGGCATTGATAAATCAGGTTAAGCTCCTATGTCAGCAAATTACCCAGGCAGAGTCATTGTGCGAGTTGGTAGCATCCATAAGCGAAAAGGTAGAGAAGGCAAGGACAGATTTGGATCAGGCCGAAGAAACACTAACAAGTTTTCTAGAATGGCAAGATTCCGATCAGGGCCAGGCGACTAATCTACCAAGAATTCTGGAATCGCACAAAGAAATACTATTCACAGAATGGCAATCACAGTTAATGAAGGCAGAAAGAGCGATTTTTAGATGCAAAGCAACCACTAGTAATTTGGTTGAATTAGTAAATAATACGCTTTATTTGTCTAATATGATTTCCCAATGTACTCCAGGCCAATTAACAGCAACAAAGATGTTGGAGCATTCATGCTACCCGGAGCTGGAGAAAAATGGAAGATTAATCGCAGGGATCAACAATTTAACATGGGATGCCTATTGGTTCTTCTTAGTGAAGCCATACAGCCAAAGAGTCGCCTTAAAATGCCTTACAGATGCTATCGGGTATATCATACCCGACATTCAGGATGTCACCTTTGTTGCCCAATTCAGCTTGCGCCTCAACAGACCGCCAGAAGTGGAGCCGATGCTTGCGATAAGCCAGCTCAG
>APFE030627739.1:55187-85716 GCA_000404065.3 Pinus taeda | reverse complement strand
TACTTCAGGGATATTCTTTTATGAAACTGGACCAATTATTCTGAATTTAATGAGGAAGGTTTTTATGCAAATGTGCACTACTGTCTTTGTTTAAAAGCATTTCTGTGTTGAAGGAGGAATTTTGAATAGCGATTTATATTTGGGATTGATCGGAAGCTCACATGGTACTATTATCTGCGTCTGTACTCATTCTTGTTATATGAATTGTTGTTTAAATCGCTCTTGCTATTATCGCTTATATATATATGTGTGTGTGTGTGTGTGTGTGTGTGTGTGCTTTTCGCAGCATCCCTTATGCATTCCACTATTGGTTGTCTATAGCATGCTTCTCTTTCAATCATATATATGTATCGATGATATAAACAGTGAATGCAGTAATTTGTATTTATCGCTTCATTGTGACTATTCATATGAAGTAATCTTTGAATGATTGAATATCTCATATTTATTTTACAGAGTCATCTATATGCCTGTTAGATAGATAAGGATTATTTAACGCTGCATTCCGAATGAATAAGTTGTTCCCAAGATTAGTATTAGTTTCCCTATTTTTGTTAATAGAATAAGTTAGTCGCCTATCATCAAAAGCAAACTATTCATCACCCATCCATCCCTTTATTCATTACCGGGAAACTGGTCCTGTTATCTCCAGTCGGAGCCACCATCCCAAACGGAAAAGGAGTTGTACTAAGGTCCGGACCGGGTGGTTATCCCCCAATGTTGTTGCAGCGATTTTCGAGGCCTCAACAGGCCCTTACATTTCAAACACCATACTTCTGCAAGAACCTCATTCTGGACTTCTTTTCCCTTTTTGAGGCTTTGCAACTTCATATGCAGGCTAGCCAACTATGACTGAATCTGCTGCACTCCAAGAATCCTGAATAGGTGAGGCTTCCAACCTCATAGCAATCTCTAATGCCTCACCCTACATTCCAATCTTCTGTTGCGATAATGGCAATATCAAATGAGGTAATAGCGAATCAATATACCAATCCCTCTGTTTGTCATCCATGATCTGCACATTAGCCTATTGGAGCAAACATTTCAACCTCTTATCAAAGTCCCATGTGGACTCATTCACCATCTGTTGGACCTCTTTAACCTCTATTACTGACTAGGCTTGCAACTTAGGTTTCTTGAATTCATTATGTATCACTTCCTTTGTTTCCTTCAGCGTCACAGTTGGATGAGTCGAAGAATACTTAATATACCAGCTCAGTGCTCTATCTTGCAATGTTGTAACCAGTTGCTCTTTCTTCAGGTCATCATCTATGATATGTTGTGACTTCCACACAGCATTTGCTACAAACCAAAAATTTTTAGGGTCTTTTGTTCTTATACCCCTTAATATGGGCATCTTCATAGCATTTTCCATATTGAATATTGGGGGTGGAGGTGGAGGCGAAGGCATAGGTGTAGGTGTGTGAGTTGGAAGTGATGGTGGAGGGGGAGTGAATGGATGTGGTATTCCCACGATAACATATTTTACCATCTGCGGGGCACCTTGAGGCGTTTTCAGAATACTACTTTCTTTGTCACTATCAGATGCTCTAAACATAGGACTATATTCAGCACCTGAATCTAGACTTATTTTGAATGGATTTCCAGTTCACATAGTCCCAAACATCAATTCAATGGTATAACATGTTTCTCGCATAAGAGCATTTTAATCCAAGTTTTCAGGGACTTCAAATACTTACCTTTGGGTCCTTTGAAAAATCAGCATTCAGCTTCGCTATAATTGATAGATGTATCAATCACGAGCTCAGTAATGAATCCACCCAAAATGTTATCAATCCAGTAATTGACAACCCTCGTGATCTTGTTTTCTGAAGCTTTCAAGTGCCTTACCAAATTTCAAGTCCACACAATAGGGTTATCCAACTTCCACGTACCCTAATTGTCCACCAATTTAGACAACCATTCGTATAATTCACATAGAAAAGGGCAGAAGAATATTTCACGTTCATCTTTGTATAGGTATCTATTCAACCACTCTTCCTTCAACAGATGCAAATTCCTGTTTTCCGGGGCCACAAATTCGTGCAGCTTTCGATCTATCCACTTCTCGATCTTAGTTGTGAACCATTTATTCGACATCACACATTCCTCAGACAGATCCTAGTCCTGGAAACAGAACCATTTGTTGGCTTGAGAGGGTTTGGACCGAGGTTCAAAGTTAGTTGCACCAACCAACAAAAGCCTACACTGTCGGCCCTTTCAGAAACAACCCGCATAGTACAGGTTGCAGTCTCACTCGAGGCAGTATTGGGGGATGACATAACTAGGTTTCTACATCCAGAGGTCTATGTGACGTGTTTCTGTTACTCCTAGGGATTTATACTAAACTTCGCGAACCCTAACCCTTGAAACGCAGAAATTACAGTAACTTACAGATAACATATTTTAACATTGTGTTGATTGCTTTAAACATTCATAACATCAAATAAAATAAAAAATCTACCACTTTTGCACATCTATTAAGTGTTTCTTACAATAATTGCAATAAACAGAGCAAATTCACAATAAATTCAGAAGTAAACATAAACACACATATACACAAATATTGCTCCAAAATAGACTTTATTATGTTCAGATCTTCTATTGCAGACTCTTTCTTCCCTACGCACAGTGCTGCAAGGGCCCGCGCACTCAGTTGCAGACTTACCAAGGTCTTCTCACACAAAGCTGCAGGAGCCTTCCCCTTCGCATAAGTACAGAAAACATATTGTTTTGACTTAGATTGCTTGCCCATACATAGATATTCCATCCTTATTTATCTCCTATGACTCTTTATGAAACCTTTTTATATCCTCTTTCATTACAATACCATGGGCAGGTCATAAAACAGCTTAACTTCTAACAAACTAAGGGGCTTTGACCTTCCTAAAGCCCCTTTGACTCCTAAAAACCTTCGTGCTCTGCTCCTCAATATGCGGATACTTTACAAAAATAAAAATAAAAAACTATTTGGAAAATTGACTCCATGGGACCCTGTCCCAACACATTTTTGTATGACGCTTATACGACCAAGAGAGTACAAAAAGCTTCCCGCTGAGTTGGGTGATTGTGTTGGATCAGCTAACGAAAAAAGGAAGTCCTTTCAATTGGTCCAACATGTTGGCCCTCCAGCTGAAGGGGCAAGTAACAAATGTCTGGCATCCGCCTAAGGGTCAGCAAGCAAAGCTCTTCATGTCCGCTTACATTCTTGATGCAATCATTGCCCGTCAATAGTTCTCCGGCTTGGGTTGGACATGGAAACCTTCAGAAACCTCTGTGCACATCTATTGTAGGTTTTTCTCTAAGTGCATCTTCCATGGATTCATACTACAACTATCAGACCACTTCATCACCCTAGTGTACAGGATGATCTTTGAGCAGGATTCGCCTTGCATGTCATGGGCAGTGATGGAGGCATTGGTTAACATAGAATATTTGTATGCCTCAGACCTTTGCACCTTCATCCGAAAGTACAGCACGAAGAAGGCTCTCCATGTGTTACCGAATTTTTCCATGGACAAACTGGTCATGCAAGAGGTTGCATACCACATCTCGACAAGGTTGTCAGCGAGACTGCACAGGAAGAAGAAGGCACCTTGGCCCGCTCTTCCTTAGTGGATCAGGTTGTATGAGATCCAGAGTCTCAAGCATGTTAAGGCTGAGATGGAGGAATCCAAAAGGTTCACCTTAGCACCAAAAGTTTAAATCCATATGACCCACATTACTTAGTTAAGGAACACTATGCAAGAATGTATGATCCTTGGATCCACGGGGCATATCATTGGCCTAAGGAAGACCCATGGAGATACTTCTATAACTCCTCAAGGCTTAATGAACTAGTCAGAGTGGATGTATAATGGCTAGTAGTGCACAAGACAACAGCACTTGACATATCAGTAACTACAGTAGCAGTAGCAGAGTGCACTAGACAAAGGAATAAGGAAGGTTACGGACAACACACATGCAGAGAAAAGCTACAAGTTCAAGGAAGATCCACTTGGAGGAAGAGCAGCTTTGGAGATTGAATAAAAGAAGTGACAGTGCAACAGAAGGATTGCATAAAGATAGAGGGAGAAGTGGAAATTGGAGGAGGCAAAGAAGAAGTTGCAGGAGATGAAGCAAAAACTAAGGGAAAAACAATAGTTGTGCAAAAGGGAGAAGGAAGCGCAATAGGAACAGGAACATAAATAAGTGTAGTGTGTACACTTTGATGAAACTGAAAAAATACAGGTTATTGAATCAGAACAGCTAGAAGATAGAAAATAGGGTGAGCAGTCGTAGGAGCAGGACTTTTCTTAGAAGATTGAATAGATGTTGGAGTAGATGGACACGGATTTGGTCCAGAGGGAGTAGGATCAGGATACAGATCTCATGCCCAAAGACCCAGAGGTCACTCCACCAGCTTCACCATGTCCAGGAGTAGAGCAAGTCCCAAGTGATCAAGGAGACACTAAAATCATGGGGACAATCCGAAAACAGATGTGCACAACATATCCTTTGACGAGTCACAACACAAAGTTTTGTAGTCACACAGTGTGCCCACTCTAGATGACCATGCATCTCATGTGTAATTTCAAGAATGAGTGATCGTATCCGATGTGTGCAAACATCCAACTACATTAGACGATGCTACAAAGGCATATGCCAAAGCCACTAGCTCAAGTGTGAGATTCTTGATAGCTGAGAATGAGTGCATGGCTAAGGAACTGTAAGTGGCCAACTAGAGGGAAGAGAAAGCTCCGGCATCTGCCAGAGCAGAGTGGAGGAAAGAGATACTTTATGAAATATCTTCTCTCAAGACAGTCATGCTGAACCTGTACTTTAGGTTCGTCACTATGCATAAGTCAGTTTTCCATCTTAATGATTGGAAGCAGCACTGTGCTAGGAGAGCATGCATCTTGACAGATATACACATTGTTTTCAATCACATGCAGATATGGATAATGAGGTACAAGGGAGCCCCATTGTAGTTTCCAAAGATGATGAAGCCAAAGGAAATGGAGTTGAAGGCACCCATCGGGAGTCAGATCCGGAACTATGAGGAACTCCCACAACTCATCACTAGCTTACAGGATTCACATGCACGAGTGTTCAAGAGCATGGATATCATTGTGCACACGTATGTGATCCCATCCATTGGCACACTCACCAAGGTGAAAGAAAAGAACCAAGTTTGACTGGAGCTAGACATGTACTTTGAGCAGTTGATGTTCATAACCGCCAGCCCAGATTTGCAAATGAGCACAGACATTATGCACAAATATGTTGATGGTCCAACTACGCTCAAGACCATGATGCGCATGCTACATGACGAGTTGGAAAGAGGTGCTTGTACTCGGATGCTACGGAGGCAAGATTTCTCTTTCAAAAATATGTCATCACGACGTATACAGACACCATAGCAAACTACCAAGCTTGGCATCAATCCGCCACCAATGATAATCAAGAGGATGTTGATGAGTTAGTCTTCCCACAATTGTCTGAGTCTCAATGATGTCTTGTATGGCTTACTCAAGCCCATTTTTGTCTCACATGGGTACATGTGCAGATTGTATTGTAAACATGTTGTAAAGTGAAAGACCAAGTGTCAATAGTTGAATGTAAACAGTCATGTGTAAGTTGAAGAGTCATGAGGGTAGATCAAGGGTCACAAAGGGGAATTTCAAGGGTCACCCCACCTTTTGCTATATATAACCTCATAACTCATTGTACAGGATTTTGGGAGTGTTAAGAAAGTTGTTAAGAAATTTGGAGCATAGCATAAATAATTACTGAGAGGAATAAATATAAAAATAACCAGCAACAACCATAAACACATAAACACAAATGTTTATCCAGGAAAACCCCAAATCTGGGGAAAAACCCAACCTAATAAGATCTTATTAGCATTGGCCAAAACCCTGGCCAATCCGACCAAGTGAGCCTTCACCGCTCACCTCTGGGGCTTGCATTACAATGAAGTCCTTCCAGCCTTTTATAAGCTCCATTACATATAATACCACGGGCAGAATACTATAGATGCACAATACCATGTACCCCAAATGTAGGTTTTAACCCCATACAGAAATTACCTGCATACGAATTCTAAATCACAGAAAAAATAAAAATGCGAGAGCATAACACATAAAACACATATACACAGAGATTTCCCACTGTATCTCAAAACCGAGACTACCAGCTTGATTTTTCATTATATTCCTTTCAATGTTACAATACATATTTATACATGCCGAAGCATCCAATATCATGGACCGAAAACCATCGTGTCCAAAACCATGGACCGAAAAACCATAGGTAGGTTCGCCCAACCTAAGATAGGGTCCAAAAAAAAAAAAAATTCGGGGCGCTGCGTCGAACCCCGTAGAGGGGGGCTACCTGCCCCCCCTCTAACCCCCCGGTTCACTACGTACGTTAGTCGTGGAAAGAATATAACACAACCCAACACCATCAAGAAGCAAGGCCTTTATACTCCTCTACCCACTCCTAGTTGACCTTGGGAATCTGCCTCCATGGATTATATATTGGGCCTTCCTTCTACTAAGCATGACAACAATGATGTTTTCGTGGTCGTCGACAGATTCTCTAAGATGACCATCATGGTGGCCTACAAGAAGAGTATCACAGCAGAGACCACTGCTAAGCTCTTCTTTGAGCGAGTATGTGTATGCTTTGGGATCCCACATTCCATTGTCTCAGATCGAGACAACACATTATTGAGTGAATTTTGGTCAAGTCTCTAGTTGATGCTAAATACAAAACTCACTAAGTCCACAGCTTTCCATCACAAAACTGATGGCCAAACAGAGGTTGTCAACAGGATGATCGTACACATTTTACACATGTACAACTCGAACCATCCACGCACGTGGGATGAAAGTATCCCCTATGTCCAACACAGCTACAACAGAGCTCTCCACAGCTCAATAGGCCACAACTCGTTTCAGGTAGGGTTGGGATTTCAGCCATTATGCCCCATTGATGTGGCCATACCATTTGTAACCACTCAGGTAGATTCGGCTCATGTGCAGCCCGAAGCTGAAAGGGCTAACAGCTTCATTGAGCGCATTCAACACATCCACCAACAGGTCCATGACATATTGGACAAATCCAATGCTAAGTACAAGATGCGCCATGATCAGCATCGAGTGCCGCACAAATTCCAAGTGGGTGACAAAGTTTGGCTACATTTGCAGAAGGAGCGCCTTGTTGGACCCCACCACAAGCTTCGCTCGCTCTGATATGGGCCATACACCATCAACAAGGCCATCAAGGACAATGCCTTCGAGCTCAACATCCCACTGTTCCTTGGTCTACACCTAGTGTTCAATGTAGATCGCCTTCGGCCATACTTTCCACCATTGTTGGACACATCTGACATTGCAGAACAGCTCACACCAATAGATATCAACCTTGACTACATGGAACATGCCATAACTGAGTAGATCATGGACACACCAATAAAGAACACTTGGCAACAGAGGATACAGCTATATCGAATTTTCAAAGCAGGCCAACTCCTTCACCAAGGCAAATGGCTCACCAGGGACCAAGTTCAACAGAAATTTCCTCATCTCATGAAGGAACTCAACGTAATGGGGACACTGCTTCCTAAGGGGGGAGGACTGATCCAGGTGGATATTGGTGACAACCTAGCTATTCCACTAGGATCCTCACCATTGTTTCTTTCGGTCTTTCAATTTCCTTAATTGTAGCACAGTTTACTATTTTTGGAAGTTTTTCGGGTCCTAAACTTCTAGAGCCGTTTTGAGGCCTAAACGACATTTTTTAGCAAAATTCCTTTAATAATTGTAAAAGTAACCACATTGGCAGTTGTAGTCCTCGGAGATATCTTTCCAACGAGGTATCATATGCGTCAAACAGAGATAATATGACCATGTTACGACCCCGTGAAGTTAGTTGCCCAACTAACCCCAATGGGCCCATAAACTCTTGGTGTTACATCTCCTCGGGTTAGGGTTTTGGTTGTTTAGGGTTTTCTCTTATTGTTCAATAATAAAAAGGCCCTTGAGCCTCATTGTAACTCAGTTCAGAGGCAGGTAGCTGCCACATCTCTTCTCAGAGATAAGCTATCATTGCCCAAGCTATCTTATTTCCATTCTGTTCGTAAGAATAGTTCAATATTTTTCTATTAATGAAATGAAGTGTTTTTCTACTGCATCTCTATGTTTATCAGTATATCTGTAAGTTGTTTTGTTCATGTTTAAGCTCAGATCATCCAATCTCCTAGAAAGTTGGTTGAGAAGTCTTCTTTATGGAGTTTGGTTCATGTTGAAAAGTCTTTAATGTGAGGTATCATGCTAAACTT
Organism: Pinus taeda; assembly: GCA_000404065.3. NCBI lineage: Eukaryota > Viridiplantae > Streptophyta > Pinopsida > Pinales > Pinaceae > Pinus > Pinus taeda. The sequence goes on along the minus strand of APFE030627739.1, from coordinate 77,390 downwards.
GTGGTGTGGTCTTTATATAAGCATGTTATATGGTTGTTTTGAGGTATGCTGAGTGAAGTTCATCCCATTCCCTTAGAATTTCAAGGACCAAAATCCTTGAGCATGTGCTATAAATTCTTTTCTAAAGGGCTCAATTTATGTTGGAAAGTCTTCTTTGTGGGGCTTGGTGCTAAACTTACAACACACCTTGAAACATGTCACCCAACAATAATGGTTTTTTTAAGCTTTTTAATTTGTAATATCATTAGGTGACATATTGCTCCCAATATAAGGGCTACTAAAAGTATGATTGAGATAAAGAAACAATGGTATGGGAAGCAATTCAAATTATTACACAAGAACATCTCATATTATTGGATCATGCACCCACCTTAAAAGTTTTGGAATCCAAACTCCTTAAAAAAATGTTACAAAAATATTTTCTTTAAATCAACTCTATGCTGAAAATTTCTCTAAAGTTGATGTAAGTTGACGTTGAACTTCTAACATGGTCTTCACGTGAACATAGTTTACCAAGCTAAACATTAAATTAGTGTGTAAGACTCCATTGTTTATAAGACAAAGGTCCACATCCGCATAACAATTACATTAATAAAATTTATGGAGATTTACATACTCTAATTACACCGAAGGTGTTACTGTATGAAGTTGGTCTGGCAAATACTATTCATCCCGGCCAATCCCAACTTCCCATTTTCGTCATCCTCTGCCTAGTGACAAATTGACACGTGGAAAAGTTGGTGAGCGAGGGTTTGACTTTTGTTTAGTTTTTTGGAAAAATCATGTTTGAATTTCGTTTACTTTTGAGGATGAAGCGTACCTGCAGTGGCAGGGTTGCCTACGGCTTCATAGTGGGATCACAGTTTCAGTTGCTGCCAGACTTGTTCAACTCTCGTTTTTGGAGGAAGGGTTGCCTGTGGGCTCCCATGCTGGATACTCCAATTTCTGTATCAAGCCCAATTTAGCTGGGATAGAACCAATGAGTTCATTTGTGCTAAGTTTCCCCAACTCTTTAAGTTGACCAAACTCTATGCAAGAAGGAGAGATTCTCGAGAAATGTAGGAAGGGTAAATTATTTATCTTCCCTACAATTTTAGTGGATTTCCTTTGAGAATCGTTAAAGTTATTTACGATATTCTTGGTAGCCACTCGAAAGTCATGGGGGATGAAGACCCCTATGTCATGATGTCCGAAGAGATCAACAATAAACCTTAAACTTGTGTCCAATTTTTTGATGAAATTAAAGTTTTCATAATGTAAGAAGTAGTGGAAAGGCCATATACTACGACCAATGACATAACCACATTGTTGTGGTATGGTAGTCGTTGCGAATTTCCAACCAGTGTAGCATTGGTCGACTATCATGTCTGCCCTGCAATGGAAGAGGCCATATACGGCCATTCTTAAGTCGACTGCAGATTCCCCGAATATTCAGGAATCCGACGGAGATGGGTGCGGTCAATATTTTGACCGTGCCCATGTCCGTCAGATTCTGAAATATTCAAGGAATCTGCAATCGACTTAAGCTCATCGACCATATACTCTACCATAAACAAAGATGTTAAACCCAGTTTGATTTGCGGCTTGGCCAAGACTATCAAGGACTCAATTCAGATTGCTCTCAAATGTACTACCTACTATAGGTTTGATGCTATAGCATCTGGTTTTCGGTGTCTCTATCACTCCGTTTCAAGTATGTCCGTGAAGAATAATATTGATCAAGGCCTTTTTTTTCAAAGTATTATGATATATATCATCATTCTGTCATTTGAATGGTTGAATGACTCGTATATCATTGAATAACATTAAATTGAGAACCTGTTCTTCAATATTTCAATTGGTAACATTGTCATGTTGCTTTAGTAGAAGTAAAGCAAGTGTGTAAACCTCCATTGTCGCTACAGCCGCAAGTTTTTTTTGGGGAAGAATTTCTATATGTCAGAAAAAAGACAATAGTCATGTGTCACAAAGTACGTTTGAATCATATTAAGAAAATGAATCACAGCGAAGAGACAAAGATTTTTGTCATGTTTAGAGAGGTTTAGGCTAGAGCCGATGAACTAAGAAGTCTAGCAAAAGACGGAGGAGAGATCGAGGGTGATTGGTGTAGATTTGATCTGCTACCACCACCTATGTTTACTAGTAAATATTTTGATTTTTGGGTTATCAAAATGCTAATTTTTCTTCGAGTTAAAGAGTTAATTGAGTATCAGTTTAATAACCCATATGATGAAGTATGCGATGCTTTAGCATTGAATTTTATAAAACAGAGATTGGATGAGAAGTTTTTGTGCAAGGTAGCAAAAACTACAACTTCCAAGGAAGCAAGATCCTGGAAGCATAATTTCGTGTAAGGTATGTATATCTATATATACAAGAATTATTAATTAATATGTATCATGGAGTAATGGCAGGGATTTGGATCTCCAGTTCTATCTCTAAATCTGTGAAAGTAAACAAATAAACAAGGATACCTATCTTTTCCTTTAGAAACATTGCTCAACAACACAATATGATAGAGATATGTTTTTGGTATTTTTTTTTTTAACCTACTTGGTTTGTCATATATTAATTTATTTACGTTTTTATTTATATATTTATTTACATTTTTATTTATATTGTATGTGAATGAGATCTATGTATTACTTATTTGCCATATTTTTATAATGATTTAGACATTTGTATATGTGGATTATTCATTTGATTTGTATATTGTATGTTAAGTATATTATTTTATTTCTTTAAAATTTAAATATTGATGCTTTTTATGTATGGAGCTAATATTTTATTCAACCACTTTATAAAGTAAAATAATGCAAGGGAAAAAAAATTGAAATATGTAGGGATATTTTTAAATGTAGAATGATATTAATGAAAGTTAATTGGGATTTATGTATGTGTATTTTCCTATATTAATTTTATTTATTTTTATACTTCTAATGATATTATATATAACATAAATATCTTAATTTTTTTATTATTATTTGTTAAATAGTTATAAAAAAAATTATAATCTTTGAAAATAAAAATTTCTTTTGATTTTTCAAAATATTCTTTATATAATATTTATTTCCTTATTCTTTTATATATATTTATTTGTTTTTCCTTTATTTTTTTTATAATATTTATTTGTTGAATTTAGGCTTTTGTGATCCATCCCAAGTATTGAGAAGAATTTTCGGCAAAAATCATCATAATTCATTTGTCAACGCATTTCAAACCAACAAATGTGGTTCATCGCTAGGACAAGTTGAAGAACCAAATCATGGCAGCAGGTTAAATAGAGAGGGCAGGTTAAATAGAGAGAACAGATTATCCAACAGCTATATTTGACCAGGAAACAGCTATATTTGATTGGGTAACTATACTGGACCGAGGGATAGGGATAGAGAAATTCAATTAATTCAAAAGTTAGTTTTGTTATATTTATTACTATATTTGATTAAGTTTTCATTGTTTATATTTAATGAGTATAAATCCATAACTAATAATAGATTATCATTATTATTAAAGCTATATAAATTAAATACAAAATAATATTATTAATATTAAATGAAATAATAAGAAGAATTAAAATTGTTTTATTAAAGGCTAACCACTTAGTTAGATAATATGACTTAATACTAAATTAAAGACCTAACATTGAATAGGCGGAAATTTCTCATTAAATTTATTATTAAGTTATTGAGGAACTATTAAGAAAGAAAATGGCAGTTCTTAATTAGTTAAATTCATTATTGAATTTTTATTTATTTATATTAAAGTTATAATGGGATAATTAGCATCATTCTTTAAAATTCCTCCATTAAGGTAAAAAATATTATATTAATTATTACATTATGGTAATTATCTAAGGCTTACAAAGATTTTTACTACTTATTTAAACAAACATCGTATTCTTATTGTAAGAGAACAAAATATGTTAAAATAAAATGATAATTTTTATTAAAAATCAAAGAGTAGAGAAGGAATAAAGGACAACATAAGGTCCAGAAGACGAGAGAAGCCCACAATAGAAAGAACAACACAAGGGGTGGGGGGAAGGATCCAACATCTACTAATCTTCTAGCCATCATCGTTATTGATATTTCTCGGCCCTTTTTCAATTTCTATGGCCTCCCTAAACTTCCGATGATGAAAAGGCGCAATATTGGCAATAACACAGGAATCCTCAATGCATACATGATGCTTAGTCTTTTCCGTGTGTTCTGCCAGCGCGGAAGACCGAGTCCTCCCATGTTTTATGTCGGCTGAGTGTTCATGAATCTTTTGATTAATAGAGCAGCCAAACTCACACACATAGGGGGTCCCACAGGAACAAGGAATAACATAGACACCTTTCATGTCCTTGGAGTCAATGGGGTCTTTAACAGATCTAAGGAAGCTACGGATGGTGTTAAGGGGTTTAAAGGAAGAGGGCACATTATGCCCCCTAAGGATCCTTGCAATATTATCAGTGGTCCCCTGGATGAATAAGAGATGAACCCTTGAGACTCGATCCTTAGGGTCTTTCTTAACCTTGGGACCTTTGTTGGCTTTAAGGAAAGCTTCTAGACCTTGGTGCCTATTATAACCATTATTAACAAAAACATTATGGAGATGGGCTTTCTCCCTATCAAGGTTCTTTTCATCGGAGATTCTCAGCGCATGAGTCACTAGCGTGTTGAGAACACCCAACTTTTGAGCAGGGAAATGATGGAAGTTGGCATGAAGATACAGCTCAATATGAGCTTTCTTCCTAAAAACTTCGTGGGAAAAAGAACCGTCCTCATTTTTTGAAATGATAAAATCAAGGAAAGGCAAACATCGATCAACTTCCTGCTCCTTGGTGAACTTTATGGAAGGGGATTGATAGTTGAGATGCTGGAAAAAGAGATCTAACTCCTCCTAGCCATGAGACTAGATGACACCAGTGTTGTCAACAAATCTTTTCCAAAGTTTGGGCAAGAGACATGCTGAGGCCAAAGCCTTGGATTCAAAGTCTTCCATAAAAAGATTAGCAACAACCGGGGACAAGGGTGAGCCCATGGCAACCCCGTAGGTTTGTTCATAGAACTCACCTTCGAAGCTGAAGAAAGTAGACGTGAGAAAAAATTCAACTAAATGAGCAGTATCAGGATTGGTTACGCAGTTGATGACCTCAATGGCCTCCTTTATAGGAATGCAAGTGTAAACGGAGACCACATCAAAACTCACAAGAATGTCATCAGGGTCAAACTTTATGCCCTTAATCTCATTGACAAAAGACGAAGAGTCTTTTACGAATGACTCTGTGAGGCCCACAAGGGGTCTAAGCTTCAAGGCTAGGATTTTAACAAGGAGGTAGGTTGGACCTCCTATGGTGTTGTGTTGTGCTATACAACAACCCTCCCCATTTCAAAATTTTCATCCAAAAATTTAACAAGAAATGGGTCCCCTTTTTAGGAATTAGATAAAATCAATGATTCAATAACAATCACAAACTTTGCAAAATCCATACAACACATGAAAATATTTATGAAAAAGTTTGATTCAATTTAAATATTAAACAAGACCTTCTCGTAGAACAAAAATAAATAATGTGTCGCGCCCTTTACTTAAAGGATAAACTTAAGGCTTCCATTGGCAATCGTCAATGCGATAATGCTATCAGAAAGTGCAAATCGCGAGTTATCAAAGAAAAATTCCAAGGGTCCATGTAAATCTCCCGATGCGATAATCCAATCGCAATCGGCCATCGCTGAAAACATGAAACACATAACGAATGCCCATGTGAAATCCGCCAATGCGATTTCATTATTGGAAAAGTGTGTTTTTCAATAAAAAATGAAATGGGATTGTTAAACGAGCATTTGCGGGTTTAAAGCTTAAATCAATAATAAATGAAAAACAAACGATTTATTCATTTCCTAAAGATTATCCCACCTCCCTATGATAACTCACTGTTTATTGCAATCGGAGCAATGAAATGAAGCAGCAAAAACATAACATTTGTGTCTCTCGATCTGCGATATGCGATTTTCATTAATCGCTGATCGGGAAAGTCACAAGATTTACTTTAAAGGACTGTTACTAATATGAGCGATGCGGCATATCATTATGGCATTTAAGTATCACAATTGGCAGTTACGAATATCATTAATAAAGCAGTTAAGGTTGAATCCTTCGAGGATTTCATCCGTGGTAACATTTGAGTTCGTATTGCTTATCATGCTTAAATTACCATTAATCTTTTATATTCTGCGTTGGATTTGAACAGATTTTTTCTCTGTTACGGTCTTCTGTTTCCTTTTGCGAAGCAAGCTTGAGCTTATGAATCCATCAAAAATGATGAAGAAATCAAAAGCCCCCGTCATAGCCCAATAGGAACCAGTTAAAAAGGTCTTGATAGCTGATACTACCTGCCTCGGTCTGGGCAAGGCTTCATTGGAAAGTATATACAATTTACTGGAAGGCGAGGACACGGAAGAGATTGAAGAAGTGGCAACAGCAGATTCCACTAACAAGTCAGAAGATACTCTTAAGGATTTGGCCAGCTCTTGTCTTCACAGAATAGCAGCCCGCGCCAAAGTATTACCCTACAATGACTTAGTCAGATAGGTTATTAAAAGTATCAACAATACAAACAGAACTTTCTTTATGGATAATGGAAGAATGTTCGGGTCATTCAGAGCAGAAGATATCAAGAAAATGTACCATTTACTTGAACCACAGAAGCAGTACAACAAAGCATTTTTGGAAGCCTTCGCCAAGGAAAATGTCATGGAGTCAAACCCTATCAGGCAGTGGAGGCATTTTCCAAGCAAACACAAGCATGAATCATCGGGTATGTACTCTGTAGACTCATTAGCATCTCCTTACTGTTATGATGGTGCTATGATATGCAGACTCTTTGGAGTCCATGATTCGATCAGGTTTACTGTAGAGATGGTACCTTTAATGGAGGTTGGAGTTAACTCTTATATCATGGATTAGGCGACCATTTTGTCAGATAAAATAGTCAACCAAATACTAGATTATAGGAAAAACAAGTTTGTGACTACCTAGGTAATACCCCCATTTTATATGAGTGCCTACATTTTGGACACTATCTATTTCAATTCTGATTATCCCATTTTAGGTTGGAAATGGACTCCACAGGACCCCAACCCCATTCATATCTATCATAAGGAATTGTGAAAAGCCCATAATAAAAATCATCTTTATAGAATCTATCATGGTTTCATCATGCCCATTCATTATGCTATATTCAATAGACCCGCTCTTAATTTGTCCGATGAAGCTAATGTCGACCTGACATCAATTGGTAGCTGGTTTGGTGATGAAAAAATCACCTACATCAGACTTTTTGGCAGCATTACTGACCCACATGTCCTTCCCTTATACATCCCTGATAAGTTATTTGCCAAAGAAATAGTATATCAGATAACAGTAAAAGGGATGTCAAGGAACCTAAAGGAGTCCAAAAAATAGATATGGCCTTCATTCCCCCTCTGATGTGGTACTTTCACACTGCATGACTTCAAACATGCAGAGAAGGAAGCTGAGAAAATTAAAATGTTAAAGTTAGCAGTCATCCCAAAAAGGCAGTATGATCCAAAATCTGTTGCCTACAATTTCACTTCTCATGTCAAAATTGTCAAGTTTAAACATGAGAAGGATAATTATAATGATTTGTTTTCTTCAGTTGAATTATTTTCTCAAGTGAAACAACTGGCAAAAATCAAATTGGGAGTAGAGGGATTAGAGGAATTTTTGAAGTTCAGGACATAGATATTGGAAACACTGCCTCTGGACTTGTTAAATACTACCTCTATGGTGCAACTAGAAGGCCGCGGTGAAGGAAAAATTATGGAAAAGACCCCTGAAAAGGAAAAGGCCCCAGAAAAGGAGCAAATAAAGGAAGGAACTAGTGAAACCCTTGATACAAATATCAATATTGATCCTACTTTAATCAAGGAATGGGAGCAGTTTGACCTAATCATAAAAAACCAGAATAAATCCCAAGAGCTCACTACACCAAAATTGCCTACAGTACAAAAGCCTGAAGTTATTAGTGTTCCAATTGAAGGGACAAGCGGCCTACCCAGAATTCAGCAGGACATAGAAATCATCCCCAAAAAAACTACAGACGAGATTGTACTAAGAACAGAGGAGATACCACCTTTAGATGTATTCTACAATCCGAAGCACAGGATTGTAGTTAAAAGACAAAGGAAAAAGAGGAAAATTGATCAAAGTCCTCTTCTAACTCCTCAGGCAGAAATGATGAATGTGGTATGGAAAGCAAAAGTCAGTCCCTCTGAGGATTTAACAAAGCTATCTTAGTATGCAGGTGCTTACACAGTGATGACAATGGACAAGGCCTCAGAGGTCAGCCAACTGATCATAGAAAAGGATTAGAGGATCACTCAACATGAGTTGCAATCGGCAAAAGGACAACAAAGGCTTAATCAGCTTGAACAATGACTAGCAGAGCAGAAATAGCAAAATGAAGCAACTAAGAGAGCAGGTGAAATTGGAGAAACAAAGGATTGATGACGAGACTCTCCATAAACAACAGGAGGTGTCTCAAGAATTAAGCAGGCTTCAGATGTTAAATGAGTAAGAAAAGAAGGCAAAGGAAGATCAAATTGCACAAATGCAAGAATAGATAGAAAGTACAAGGATTATCCACAGGTAAGTGAATTCATAACAGAAGCCTTGGAGATAACCAAAGACTTGTCCCGACAGTTAAACATTCTTTGCCACAACATATCATCGGCCAACCCATTGTACGATATCTCTACATCACTGATTGAGAAGGCAATGGACGCCAGACTGGAATTGGAAAAAATAGATGAAAAGATATAAAAAAATCTGCCTTGGCAAGATTCCATAGAAGGAATAGCTGCCAACTTGCCAAAAATACAAGAATCGTACAAGGAAATCATGTTTTCAGAATGGGAGTCCCAATTAATGAAAGTCGAAAGAGCAACTTCTAGATGCAGAGCTTCAATGAACGATTTGATCGAATTAGTAAATAACAGTTTACATATGTCTAATTTGATCTCCGATTGCTCTCCTGGTAAAATTCCAAAAGCAAAGGCACTGGAACATCATTGGAAATAGGATCTGGCGAACAGAGAAAAATAGATTGGAGAGATCCAAAACTTGACATGGGAAACATTATAGTTTTTCCTGGTCAAGCCACATAGCCAGCAGATAGCCATGAAATTCCTTTCTGACGCGGTCAATTGTATCATTCCCGAACTCTTCGATGCCACCTACACAGCCCAGCTACACTACAGGTTGAGTCAATCTCCAGAAATCCAGCAAATTCTCACAATCTGTCAGCTGCAATCACAAGAAAAGAAGTTGATTTAGTGAATTCGTTCAACCGCTACTGCACTGCTATTTTTATAATGAATCCCAGATTTTCATATCTACAGTTAGAACATCACATAATGATTTTTATTGATAGATAGTTTTTATTTTTAGTATTTAAGACCCTTTCATGTATTTAGAAAGGGTCCTCAATTTGTATTAAAACTTGACTTAGGAGTTGCACTTCTGTAATTCTAATATTTTTTTATCAAAAGCTAGACCAAAGAAGCTTTTGCAAAACTCGCACTTTTGCATCTTTTGAAGGTTTTCTCAAATAGGAAAGCAGAATCTTAGTGTTGTTTACATCGGGAGAATTAAAATGCATACGATACTAGTATCTCTGTTTTTGTCTTATTACTCTATGTGAATGAATATTTCTTAATACTTGTTATTATTGATATATGTATGTTTTTCAAACAATTCTTTAGCATATCATTTCTGAAAGGTTTTAGAATTGTTATCATTTGGATATATATGTCAGTGATATATATTGTGATGAATGCGATAAGGTTTTTATAATTACTTTATTTAACTTCTTAAAAAAAGTAATCATTATATGAATACATTTTTCTATTTTATGAATAATCCATATTTATGATTATTTGTCTAATAGAAATAATCAAAAATTGTGTTGTTAGCAAGATACCCAAGTTAGATTAGTTATATTTGTATATTTTTGAATTGTAAGATAAAACACTTATCACCTTCATTACACATTAGAAAACAATCACCTATCAACTCATACATCATTGGGAAACTGGTCTCATTATATCAAGTTGGAGCCACCACACCAAACGAAAAAGAAGCTACACTAAGGTTTGGACCGGTGGTTTTCTCCGATATTGATGCAGCAATTTTAGAGGCATCAACATTTTTTACGCTAGAAGGAGGGTATGAACTGTGAATGGTGAGAAAATCCAAATCCATAGCCCATTCTCAGAGTAAATCTCCCTCACCGTCTCCTCCAGCTTCTCCCTCGCATTCTAAATCTCTAATTTTCAAGTGAGAAGTTGAAAAGACATCACCCACTGCTGAAAACTTGAACATATCGGACAAGTCTTCCCCTGAACCCCCTGAGGTTCAATCTCTAATTCATAAACTTCAATGGTTTTCAATATTTCAAGAAAATTTTGAGTTATCCCAAGGCAGTGTGACTTCACAATACATTCCTTCTCAGCCTCTTCAAAGATTACAGAGAAAAAAGCTTGGTATTGAACCAACAGAATTTCCTCTGCCTAGTCAGAAAAGAGCTAAGAAGACGCTTGTAGAGTCTGACAGTGAGACGCTTTCATCGTAATCATCCATCTCATTCAATCCATTGCAAAGTCAACCATCCACTCCCCAACTTTTTATCATAGTTCAACAGGGTACAGGTACTTTGACATCCTCTTCCCAACCACTTGTAACTACATCCTCACTTTCTTCCTTTGTTAGTGCGACAATGGCACATAATCAACAACAACTGAGGCCGTGGACAAATCCAAGGGCAGTCACAACGCCTGCACCCTTGAGTCAATTACTAGCCCACCCTAAAAAGTGGTTTCCAAAGTTTAATCCAAATATCGGCATACTAGCAGAAAAACACATAAACAACTTTATGTTGTCAATAAACTTGAATGGAGTGACAGAAGAGGACGTTGTTGTGAGGCTTTTCCCATACACCTTACAAGAAGCAGCTGAATCATGGTATTTTTCATTACCACCAGGATCCATTAATATTTGGAATGCCTTCCAAGAGCAGTTTTTGACTAAGTTCGGAGATGATAGGTCCACGACGACATTAATCAATGATCTCTCTAATCTTAAAACTAAATCAAAAGAACCGATTAAAAATTTCAACTCCCGATTTAATAAGCACTTAAATAAATTTCCTGCTACGTCTAAACCTAGTGAAGAGGTCTGAATCGAACGGTATGTTTCTACTTTACCTTCAAATATAGCCATCTTCGTTGATAGAGCTGCAAAGCCCACCTTAGCAGAGAATATGAAAGGAGCAATCGTCGTTGAGAAATGTATTATTGCTTTAGAAAAGAAAACCGCTTTTGAGGAAAGAAAGTCCAAAAAAGTTACTTTTAAAGATGATTCAAAAAAGAAAGCAGCTAAAGATCCATACGATATGGAGGGTTTGCCAAACGTTTTGAAGACTATGTCTAATAAAATGGTAGAGATAAAGAAATAGGTAGCTGAAACTTCCACTAAAATGCCATTTAGGAACTTCAAAAGAGCTGAATCAAAACCACCTAATGCCATATCTAATGCAGAATCAGATCCAGATAATGATGAGGATGAAGTCACAATTCTATCATCAGAAGAAACTAAAGAAGATGATATAGTTGAATGTCATGGTATGTGGGACTGAAAACGAACAAGAAGCTCTCCCAGTAAATACTAGAAGTAAATCATTGCAGAGCCTGTTCAATCTGCTCAAAAGAAGAAAAATTCAAACCCTACTGCTAAACATAAGGCTCCCATGCAGAAAACTCCAATGTTGCCTACTCAAAGTCAGTCATCATCTTCCAATCCGACCTCATCATCCAAGACATTGGTAGTCTCTAAATCTATGGACTACAACATTATTGAAGACATGAAGAAGACTAGAGCAAATATTTCTTTATTCGAGCTTAGCAAGCTCAAACATCAACAGAAATTGTTGCTCAAAGAGTTAAATGCAGTACCTTCTTCTCCTCTTCCAAATGTTGTACTATCCAAGGCGGCTAAAGGAATAGGTAAGCCACCATTAGATAAAGTAGATGCTACTGATGCTGTTTTGATTGGAGATAGATCTAACTCTCATACACCTTCTTTTCTCTTGACCTATGAGATCTACAATAGAAATCTACACAACTGCTTAATAGATTCAGGGGCTTCATCAAACATAATGCCAGCCTCGGTTTCCTCAAAATTAAACATTGAGCCCCAAAATCTGCAGTACATATTGTTCAGTTAGATTGAACTAAGGTTCAAGTCTTAAGAGAGATTCATTCAATCACCATTAGGTTATTAGTTGATCCTAGAGTAGTCCAGAGAATTGATATATTGATTGCTAACATCCCTAAGTTTTATGGGTTAATTTTAAGCAGGGATTTGTTTGAGAAACTCCATGGTTACATTTCTACTGATTAGTCTCATATGTGGCTTCCCTATAAAGGGAAACCAAATCAAATTAAGATCGATCGAGAGAAGCACAAGACCCATACTGTAACGGAGTTTGAATAAGAAAATCAACCCATAGCTTTCAATAATAACATTCTCAGAAATTACTCAGCCAAATCATTCTTTGGTAATTTTAATGCTCAACGATCACCTTTTTCTGTTAATAGTTTCACATAATAGATAGAAAAATTTTCTCATACAGATACATCAAGGTGTGTTACTATTGTTGAAGAAATTGTAAATAAACCTGTATATAAGCCTGTATTTTGGTCTTTATATTTGATGGATCAAAATCTAATTACGGTGCAGGAGCAGGATGTATTTTAGTTAGTCCTGAAGGAGAAAAAATATTGCTATCATGTAGACTAGAATTTGAGTGTACAAATAATATTGTTGAATATGAGGCATTGATTCAAGGGCTTTCTAAAGCGATAGGCCTGAAGGTTCAATATCTAAAAGTATTTGGTGATTTTGAGATTGTCATCAAACAAGTAAGGAATAGTATCCATTGACTTTTAGGACATCTCAAGCATTATCAGTCCTTGGTTCAAGACCTCATATCTCATTTTCTAGATTTAATATTTCTCCTATTCCCAGATCTCAAAATGCAGCAGTTGATTTATTAGCTAATGTTGCTTCTAAGCTCCTTCCATCCAAACATTACAGTCCTGATCGGTTTTCATTTGAATTAATTTTTAGACCATCTATTCCAAACCATGTCACCAATTGGTGGGTATTTAATCATGACAAAGACATTTTGAATTTCTTAATTTCTGAGAAATCTAATGATGACCGGATTATTGATGAGGATGAGGATGATCTTCAAATAAAACAAAGACAGAATGAAAATTTCATATCTAAATCTGTCGTCAAACTTGAAGATCTTTATGATATCAAGGATAGGTTTAAACAAGTCACTAATTCAAAACTTCAAAGTTCTACTTTGAGGTTTGAATTAATAAACCTTGACACTAAGGCCAAACCACAAAACATTAATATGGGATTAGGGCTCACTTTAGAAGAAAGATTTGCTTTTATCAGATTGTTGAACAATTATAAAAATGTTTTTGCTTGGAATTATGACGATTTAAAACTGTATGATACTTCTATCATACAACACACAATTCCAATGATTCTTGAGGAGAAACCTATGCAACAAAAATTGAGGAAAATTCACGCGAATCTAGAGAGCTAGATCAAAGCAAAATTGAATAAACTCTTGAAAGCTAAGATAATTTTCCCAGTTAGACATTCTAAATGGGTTTCTAACGTAGTACCTGTCAGGAAGAAGAACGGTGATATTAGAATTTGCATTGATTTTAGAAATCTCAATAAGGCATGCCAAAAAGAGAATTTCCCATTACCAATAATGGAGTAGACACTTCATTTAGTTGTTGGTTCTGAATTAATGTATTTTCTGGATGGTTTTTCTAGATATAACCAAATACTGGTGCATCCAAATGACAGACTAAAGACTACCTTCAGAACCAAATGGGGAACAAATGCCTACCAGAAAATGCCTTTCGGTTTGATTAATGTTGGAGCTACTTTCCAAAGAGCAATGGATATAGCATTTAAGGGTTTGATTAACAAGTCAATTGTTGTCTACCTAGATGACATAACTGTCTTCTCCAAAAAAAGAGCAAATCATTTACATGATTTGAAACAAATCTTTGAACGTTGTAAAAGGTATGGAATTTCATTAAATCCCAAGAAATCATTCTTCGCTCTTGATGAAGGTAAACTCTTAGGGTTTATCGTATCTAAAAAAGGCATTTACATTGATCCAGAAAGGATCAAGAAGATTTTTGATATTCCTCTGCCACACAATAAAAAAATCAATGCAATCATTTTTAGGTCAAATAAATTTTGTAAAAAGATTTGTTCCTGATTTTTCGCAGATTGTTTTATCTTTACAGAGCATGATTAAGAAAAATTCAGTTTTCAAATGGGGGCATAATGAAAAAAATTCCTTTGATTCAATCAAACAGGCAATCATTAATGCTCTTGCATTAAATACTCCAAGTTTTCTAATCATTTTATTTTGTATACTTTAGCATCTGAAACATCTTATGCAGTTGTGTTAAAGCAAATCAATGATCATAAAGTTGAAGCACCCATATCCTTTTTCAGTTCTAATTTACAAGGTGCTGAACTTAATTATTTCGAAGTAAAACAAGCTTTCGTTGTATTTAAATCTATTAAACACTTTAGGCCATTCCTCCTAAAAACTCATACAAAAGTAATAGTCTCATTTTCGGCAGTGCGACAATTGCTAGTCCAAAGGGAAGTAGGAGAGAGAGCCAACTGGGTTACAACATTACAAGAATATGATTTAGATATTAAACCAGTGAAAATTGTAAGAAGTCAAGGTTTTTGCAGGTTATTAGCAAGAGCTTCTAACATTCCAAAACATGAAGATTCAAATAAACGAGATAAATATCATGAATTATGAATCTCAATATGTAGATCTGGTCTTTTATTTAAAAAATGAATATGCTCCTCCTAGTCTCTCTTACAAAAACAAACGTGCCTTAAGATTAAAAGAAAAACACTTCGAAATCATTGATGATGTGTTATTTAAAAGGAATTATGATTCAATTTTGTTAAGATTCCTTGAAAAAATTGAAGCACAACAGGTGTTGCAGGAATTACATGATGGTCCAGCAAGTGGACATTTTAGAGGTGACACAACGGTTCACAAGATAATACATGTTGGATATTATTGGCCCACTTTATTTAAAGATGCCTATGACTATGTGAAGAAATGCAAAATATGTCAAACTGTCAGTGGAAGACAAAGGAAACCAGTCTTTCCTTTACAACCAATCAACATTGAACAACCATTTGAACAATGGGAATTGGATATCATAGGAGACATTATTCCACATTCTTCTAAGCAGCACAGATATATCCTTACAGCCACATTTTATTTCACGAAGTGGGTAGAAGCAATTCCTTTGAAGGTAGCCAATTCTGATGTAATCATTGAATTCATTGATCAATTCATCATTACCAGATTTGGCCTACTTAATGCCCTCATTTTTTACAATGCATCTTATTTTTCTAAAAATACCATATTTGAATTTGCTCTTAAGAGAGAACTTAATTAAAATATTCTGCAAACTACTACCCTCAAGGTAATGGTTGGTAGAATCAACCAATAAAAAATCTTATTAAGATTATTAAGAGAACTATTGACCAAAATCAAAAGAATTGGCACAAGTCCTTGATATTTGCATTAAGGGCAGACCCCCTAACTCAAAAGGCCTCAATAGGTACTTCTCCATTCAACTTAGTGTATGGGAAAGAAGTTGTAATACCAACAAACTTAGCACTCCCATCTCTAGCCCTAATGCAGTTTATTGAAGAAAATCCTTCATCTTCTATTCAATTAAGATATGGTCAAATCCTTAAATTGGAAAAGGAAAGGGAAAAATCTAAAATCACACATGCAAAACATCAATAGGTCATTAAATCTTCTTTTGATGCAAATTCTACTGGCCCAAAATTTTTACAAATTGGTGATCTTGTTTTGAAATGGGACAATGCGCATGAAGACAAAAGAAAACATACTAAATTTCAAAAGATGTGGCTTGGATTGTTTCAAATCATTGAGAAGATAGGCTCATCAACGTTCATATTGCAAGACCTATCAAGAAAGAGAGATTCTCTTCCCGTCAATGGGCTTATCTTGAAAAAAAAATTACTTAAGGAGGTAACCCCTTTTTACCTATAAATATTCATTATGCAACTTTGTTTATTTTAAATTTTTATTTATAGAAAATAAGGTTGTAAATAGTCTTCCATTGACCTTTTACTATTGGAAAAGTTATTTAAGGAAATATTGTAAATACTTACTTTTGATAGATGGAAACCTTTAAGGAAAACACTGCAGTTTTAGAAAGTTGTATAGAAAATAAAACTCTGAGAACCTCTTTTAGATTTTTTAAAATTTTCACAAGCCTTGAAAATACTGTAAATCATTCCAAGTTTTAAAGAGCCGAGAGAGATTATTTGTAAAAAAGTAAAGACTTTTCAAAACTTAGCATCTGCAACTCTAAAATTGTCATCCATAGACTCTTAAGGAGAAAGTCATTCACCCCATCTATTGAGTTTATGATTTTTCAAAGTGTAATTCTAAAATATGTCTGATATAAAAGATAAGAGATCTCATCATGAGCCTGCTTACCATGATCATAGGGAACTAATTAAACTGACATTACCAATACTGCATATCAAAATAGGGTAATGGCTTATAATCATAAAACAAGGGGTCTCATCACGAGCTAGTTTGTTCAGTTCAGTTACAACCAATGAATGGCATTGTCAATAGCTAGCCACCAAACCATGACAATGGCTTTTTATCTTTTAAATAAATTGAAAGAATAGAAAACACAAAAAAAAAATGTGTAAACATATCATTTTGAATTTAACTTTCAAAAGTTATACTCTTAGATGGATGGGACAATGAATGATTAAATGGTTAAAAAGTAACCATGTCGAGACTATAAACATCTACTGGCAGCAGAGGCACTACCTGTGACAACAGAGTAAACTTAAAAGCTAAGTTGGAGAAGCCCCCTGCTTTATCTATGCCAACCAATCAAAGCTTGAATAAGCCCAGAATTTTTTTATTTTTAAGATTGGAGAAGGAATTACAAAAAATTGTCATTATATTCAGAGTTAATGTTTATTTAACTATTCTTAGATTGTTTTCTTTATCCTCAATGATTTCCAAATTAAGAAAGTTATAGATATTGCACTACTTTCTCAGAGATAGTTGTTTCTCCTAGTGAATCGCCAATTGTGCTATACAACCACCCTCCCCATTTCAAAATTTTCATCTAAAACTTTAACAAGAAATGGGTCCCCTTTTTATAAATTAGATAAAATCAATAATTCAATAACAATCGCAAACTTTTCAAAATCCATACAACACATGAAAATCTTTATGAAAAGGTCTGATCCAATTTAAATATTAAACAAGACCTTCTCGTAGAACAAAAATAAATAATGTGTCGCACCCTTTACTTAAAGGATAAACTTAAGGCTTCCATTGGCAATCGCTGATGCGATAATGCTATCGGAAAGCGCAAATCGCAAATTATCAAAGAAACATTCCAAGGGTCCATGTAAATCTCCCGATGCGATAATCCGATCGTAATCGGTCATCGTTGAAAACATGAGACACATAATGAATGCCCATGTGAAATCCGCTGATGTGATTTCATTATTGGAAAAGTGCGCTTTTCAATAAAAAGTGAAATAGGATTGTTAAACGAGCATTTGCGGGTTTAAAGCTTAAATCAATAATAAATGAAAAATAAACAATTTATTCATTTCCTAAAGATTATCCCGCCTCCCTATGACAACTCACTATTTATCGCAATCGCAGCTATGAAGGGAAGCAGCGAAAACATAATGTTTGTGCCTCCCAGTCTGCGATATGTGATTTTCACTAATCGTTGATTGGGAAAGTCACGAGATTTATTTTAAAGGACTATTACTAATATGCACAATGCGACATATCATTATGGAATTTAAGTATCACAATTGGTAGTTACATAAATCATTAATAGAGCAGTTAAGGTTGAATCCTTTGAGGATTTCATCCGTGGTAATATTTAAGTTCATATTGCTTATCACGCTTAAATTACCATTAATCTTTTATATTCTGCATTGAATTTGAACAGATTTTTTCTTTGTTATGGTCTTCTGTTTCTTTTTGCAGAGCAAACCTGAGCTTATGAATCCATCAAAAATGATGAAGAAATCAAAGAAATCAAAGGCAGTATGATCCAAAATCTGTTGCCTACAATTTCACTTCTCATGTCAAAATTGCCAAATTTGAACATGAGAAGGATAATTATGATGATTTGTTTGCTTCAGCCGAGTTATTTTCTCAAGTGAAACAACTTGCAAAAATCGAATTGGGCGCAGAGGGATTAGAGGAATTTTTGAAGTTCAGGACACAGAGATTGGAAACACTGCCTCTGGACTTGTTAAACACTACCTCTATGGTGCAACTAGAAAGCCACGATGAAGGAAAAATTATGGAAAAGATTCCTAAAGAGGAAAAGACCCCAGAAAGGGAGCAGATAAAGGAAGGAACTAGTGAAACTCTTGATACGAATATCAATATTGATCCTACTTTAATCAAGGAATGGGAGTATTTTGACTTAATCATAAAAACCCAGAATAAATCCCAAGAGCTCACTACACCAAAATTGCCTACAATACAAAATCCTGAAGATATTAGTGTTCCAATTGAAGGGACAAGCTGCCTACCTAGAATTCAACGGGACATAGAAATCATCCCCGAAAACCCTACAGAGGAGATTGTACTAAGAACAGAAAAGATACCATCCTTAGATGTATTCTACAGTCTGAATCACAGGGCTGTAGTTAAAAGACAGAGGAAAAAGAAGAAAATTGATCAAAGTCCTCTTCTAACTCCTCAGGCATAAATGATAAATCTGGTATGGAAAGCAGAAGTCAATCCCTTTGAAGATTTAACAAAGCTATCTCAGTATGCAGGTGCTTGCACAGCGGCGACAATGGACAAGGCCTCAGAGGTCAGCCAACTAATCATAGAAAAGGATCAGAGGATCGCTCAACTTGAGGTGTAATCGGCAGAAGGAAAACAAAGGCTTAATCAGCTTGAACAGCAACTAGCAGAGCAGAAACAACAAAATGAGCAACTAAGAGAGCATGTGAAATTTGAGAAACAAATGATTGATGAGCAAACTCTCCATAAACAGCAGGAGTTGTCTCAAGAATTAAGCATGCTTCAGATGTTAAATGAGCAAGAAAAGAAGGCAAAGAAAGATCAAATTGCACAAATGCAAGAATAGATAGAAAGATACAAGGGTTATCCACAAGTAAGTGAATTCAGAATTAGAAGCCTTGGAGATAACCAAAGCCTTGTCCCGACAGTTGAACATTCTTTGCCAACAACATAATCATTGGCCAACCCAGTGAACGCCAAACTGGAATTGGAAAAAACAGATGAAAAGATAACAAATTTTCTGCCTTGGCAAGATTCCATAGAAGGAATAGCTGCCAACTTGCCAAAAATACAAGAATCGCACAAGGAAATCATGTTTTCAGAATGGGAGTCCCAATTAATGAAAGTCGAAAGAGCAACTTCTAGATGCAGAGCTTCAACGAACAGTTTGATCGAATTAGTAAATAACAGTTTACATATGTCTAATTTGATCTCCGATTGCTCTTCTGGTAAAATTCCAAAAGAAAAGGCACTGGAACATCATTGGAAATAGGATCTGGTGAACAGAGAAAAACAAATTGGAGAGATCCAAAACTTGACATGAGAAACATTCTAGTTTTTCCTAGTCAAGCCACATAGCCAGCAGATGGCCATGAAATTCCTTTCTAACATGGTCAGTTGTATCATTCCCGAACTCTCTGATGCCACCTACACAGTGCAGCTACACTACAGGATGAGTCAATCTCAAGAAATCCAACAAATGCTCGCAATCTGTTAGCTGCAATCACAAGAAAAGAAGTTGATTCAGTGAATTCGTTTAACCGCTACTACGCTGCTATTTTTATAATGAATCCCATGTTTTCATATCTACAGTTAGAATAGCACATAGTGATTTTTATTGATAGTTAGTTTTTATTTTTAATATTGAAGACCCTTTCATGTATTTAGAAAGGGTCCTCAATTTGTATTAAAACTTGACTTGAGAGTTGCACTTCTATACTTTTAATATTTTTTAATCAAAAGTTGGACCAAAGTTTTGCATTTTTGTGAAAGAAGTTTTTGCAAGACTCGCACTTTTGCATATTTTGAAGGTTTTCTCAAATAGGAAAGCAGAATGTGAGTGTTGTTTGCATCGGGAGAATTCAAATGCATATGATACTATTATCTCTGTTTTTTTCTTATTACTCTTATGTGAATGAACATTTCTTAAAACTTGTTATTATTGGTATATAAATGTTTTTCCAACAATTCTTTAGCATATCATCCCTGAATGTTTTAGAATTGTTATCATTTGGATATATATGTCAGTGATATATATTGTGATTAATGCGATAATGTTTTTATAATTACTTTGTTTAACTTCTTAAACAAAGTAATCATTACATGAATGCATCATCCTATTTTACAAATAAGCCATCTTTATGATTATTTCTCTGTAAAAATAATAAAAAATTGTGTTGTTAACAAGATACCCAGGTTAGATTAGTTATATTTGTATATTTTTGAATTGTAAGATAAAACACTTATCACCTTCGTTAAACATTACAAAACAATCACCCATCAACTCATACATCACTGGAAAACTGGTCCCATTATATCTAGTCGGAGCCACTACACCAAATGGAAAAGGAGTTGCACTAAGGTCCAAACCGGGTGGTTTTCCCCGATGTTGATGCAGCGATTTTAGAGGCATCAACATGTTAACAATGGGTCTAAGGGAAGCCCCTTCTTTGTGAATCTTTGGAAGCCCATAGATCCTCGGAGTGATGGGGCTACTCTCAATAAGTTTATGGAAAAAGGAACCCACAATGCTACTAGCCTTTATAGCTAGAGTGACTGTTTTGGAGATCTTCTTCAAGGGATTCTTGTTAATATTTTTATAGCTGTCGCTGTTACACAAATTATCCACCATCTTTTGGGGATAATCCTCCTTATCAAGGATGACAACAACCCCTCCTTTGTTGACTTTAAGAACCACGATGTCCTTGTTGTGGTTCAAGGATTCGAGGGCCTCAAATTCAACTTTCCTAATATTTCTTCTAGGGGCTTCGCCTTCCTGAGGACAACAACGCAGTCTTGCCTAATAGTGTCCTTAACATTATCAGGTAAGCCCCTAATCCCAAACTCTATGTCACACATAATGTCTTCCACATGGATCTTTTTAGGGGCAAGGGCAAAATTTAATCATTTCTCAAAAAGGCTAAAGACAGAAAGGGGAAAGGAAAATTTAGAAAGATTAGCAACCCTATTATTACAAGAAGGATAAGGAAGCTTTTTCTTATTATTATTATTATCCCTACCGCTTGCAGCAGTGTATATAACGCATTCGATATGCGTTGAACATTGAATTAATTTAAAATTGACCAAAAATTAAACAAATAATCTGTAAAATTAACCTTGCAAAGCATATATAATTTATTTTTTTAATTTGTTTAATTTTATTTATTTAGATGTTGATTAGTTCAGAGAGATGAAGTCTTATTTTGAAATTATTGCAATCCGGCAATATAAGTACGGTGATTACTATTCACACTGTGCCATGTCAATTTGTTTGTAATGAAAAGCCAAAACTTCACGGAAAATATTATATTCATAGTAAATGTTTAATTGCTAGGGCGATGAGCAATATTTATTTCCAACCCTATTCAATAGATCCTCCTTGACAGTAATAAATGGGCCATATTTCCTACCATGCCTTTATAAACCCGTATTCCGGCCACACTGTTGACAACTGCACATATTTGAATAAAGGTGAGGTGTAGAAGGAAAAAACAATTAATGTGTCATTTACTCACTGGGAAATATTGCTCACATTGTGTTAAATGTTTACATTGTGTTAAATAGTTGGTTGTGAGTTAAAAATAGCACCTTTCAACCATCTAAATTTAAACATTGCCATTTTTTGTTTGTGTGTTTTTTGGTTTCAATTATTTTTTTATTTCTAATTTAAGTATTTTAAATTTTAAATTTTAAGT